>JASDQU010305791.1:76548-91142 GCA_032191745.1 Picea mariana | reverse complement strand
AGTGACACATACCATGATACCTGGACCAATTACCTCATGGAGCAAGAGCCTTCTCTGATACAAGACCAAGTCGATGGTGATGGATTGTTCTGCTGCTGACAAGACGAATCTGATGAAAGAAGAAAAGGATGGGCCCTCCAGGGCCATGCTTAGGTGAATCCTGCTCTCGGTACTCCATGTCTAGGACTTGTGGGCCTCGAGACATGTTCTCCTAGTTATCCCTAGAAATCAGGGATAACACCTTCAACCCACCGGCGACTTGCTACATCCATTGAGCTTTGTATCTTCTTTAAGTTTCAGCCACACAAACTCTCTCACTCTTTATATTAGTGATTGTGCATGAATGGTTGCTTCGTGTCTTTTTCTCAATTGAGATTCTCCTCTGTGAAATGAAAGAAGGGATGTGGTTACTACTCAATTATTTATCTGAGCACCTCTCCTTCAAAGACTATGAATGTGCCAAAGGGCAAGCTAACATTGTGTGAAACCAGTTTAAACAATTCATTGTTGGATAAGAGCTCTTGCGTACAACTATGAGAATATTCCTTTAAGCTTGCAACCTATATTGTTTAGCAAGAGAAGAATCAACAATCCAATTTGTAAATAACTGGAAAATTCACTCTTACTATGGACTCCAACCGATAAGGCTATATTCTCCTCTCAAATTTGCAAACCTCTGGGATATCTTCAAATAGATTATGTTTGTGGAATATCTACATTAGGATGACTTCCTTCCGTAGACCATTGAGAGATCTTCATCTCTAGTAGCTAAGAGGCCATATGCACTTCCTTTTCAGATATCATGTATAGGTTTGGTAATTTGCTAGGATATCGATGATCTCTCTAGTTTGGTTGTGTTTGTTCTCTCTTACCAATTTAGCTTCCATAACATGAACTCAAAATGCTAGACCAAACCCAAACCCAATACTTCTACTACTCTAGTTTGGTTGTGGTTGTTCTCTCTTACCAATTTAACTTCCATAGCATGAACTCAAAATGCTAGACCAACCCTAAACCCAATACTTCTTCTACCCTTAAATTCCTCCAATGGGAAATCAATTTCAACAAGGAGGCAATTGCATCATCGACTTTCCTCCAAAAGATGCAAAATTGATTACTTTAACAATGCTAATCAATCCATACAAATGGAACAATTGCTCTCATAATGATAATCGATTCATTTATGGGAAATTCCCATCTCTTAAGTCGATGGATGGATTCTCATGAAGTTAATTCACCAACATAAATGAAGACACTTATATGTTGAATGCCCAGTAAGCAAACAATGTTCTATGGCTGCATACAGCCTCATACAACCTCAACTCTGCAAACAAATGATCATATGGCATGTGTGAAACACTAGATGCCCAAGTAAGGTAAAAAATCGACTATATTGGCAAGGGATCGACTAGGTGGACGAGGAATTGTCCATGGAGGTTAACTCAACCTAGGACAATGTGAAGTCACCCAGGTAAATAAAAATGACCCAAGCAAATGTGAAATCGACCAGACCGATGGGAAATCAACCAAGGAGAGTGAAAAAGTAGACTATGTATGAGATTTGAACTCGTAGGAAAGATAAATTCACCCAACAACCAAAATTGAACCAAATTAGAAACGCCAATAGAAGTGCAATGGGTTTTGGATGACAACCATCGATCACTGGGCTTAAAAATGCATCCTATGGTGGTGGTAATGTAGCTATTATATTCTTTATTAAATAAGGAAAACCAATAATGCAGTAAATCAACAAGTTTGATTGTATATCCCTCCCATTTACACTCCCACTATTCATTGGCAACCATTAAAATCAGAACTAAAACAAAAATACATAGAGCACAATCACATAGAATTCTCAGATCAATTAAAGACACAATGGACACCATACTTACCCTGGAAACCCAAATGTGAAAACCAACTTCGAATGAATGCTCAATCTATTTCGGCAATTTGTGGTTACAATGCTTTCATGGCTCTATATCCATCCTCTCCTCTCTTGGCCCAAAAGAACCTTTGAGAGTGAAAGTAAAGGAAGAAATATGGAGAGCTAGAGCAACGAGAAGGCCAACAATCACGACCTTTCACTTCCCATTCCTTGGTCTCTTATCCTCTCCCATTCTAATTTTTTTTTTCATTTTTAATTAATCCATTTTTCGTTGATTTTGTAATTCTGGAAATAAACTGTGTATGGAGTTTTTGAAACGTCCAACGTTTTCAAGTGGACACTCCACCCATCATGAGGGATTGCTAATCCATTTTTTTCTTCTCATTTTGTTTTATTCCCCGTTTATATTTGCATTGTCTTTTATACTTTGTCTAAACTTCATAAATTGCTAAATTGACTTATAGGTAGTGAGTCTTATAACCATTCAAAAGTTTGGATCCATTTATCAAATATTCTATTTTTTAATTTAAATTTAAAGTATTTTTTTTAATTAATTTTTTAATAAATTTTATATAAAATATAAATTTTGAAATCATGGTCAATATCTAAGTTGATGTTGAGGTTAAAATTATGATTAAAAGAAATATATACAAATTATTATAACTATATAAAAAAACGAATATTTGGCCATTGAAAAGGTCAAATTTGATGTAATATAGGTTGAAAATGTGACTTTTATATGAATCATAATGTAATCTATAAGTTGAAAATGTGACTTTTTACATGAATAATAATGTAATGTAATGTTTTTTGGTTTTTGTTTTTTCCTTTTGTCATTAAGTTGTCATAATATTGTGTTTATCTAATTTGTAAAGATGTTGTATTTTTTTTTTTTTTAACTTTTTAATTGCAATATGGTTTTTGATATTTTGTCATATTTTGTTGTAATCTTGTGTAATATTTTATTTATTTATTTTATAAGGATATTAAGATGGAGGAAAGATATACATTGTGTATATGCTTTTGAGTATATATATTTTTTTAAAGAGAGATCTTTTTAGTCCCATAAGTTATAGTTCCATTCCATTTTATTGATGAGAGTTTTGAACTTGTAACTTTGTTTATAGGGATTTTGGTCCATTTTAAAACCATCCAAATAATCATAATTTCGAAAAAAAAAATGAGTACATCAAAGTAGAACTTTTCCTCTTTGTACATAAATAAACTTATTGAAAATGTTGAGTTTGTCATCTCATTAACTCACTTGGAATTGTAATATTCTCCTCCTCAAAAAGTGAGGTTTTCACTATCATATTGGAATTTTTTTTTGCCTCATTTTTACACCTCTCTTATTTTATTTTTTTTTCCAAAAGAGAGAAAATACTATAATACTCGTGACTATTGACTTAGCCTTTATTAATACAATCTCAAAACCCCTACATAGAACTACATCATTATGTGTAAACAAACCTCAACCAATAATTCAATGGTGATCCATATGATGCAAACTTCTACTTGCTAAATATCTATGTGTTTAAAGCCATAAACTTGTTTCTTTATAGGTGAGGAAGAGAAGCTTTTAAGTAATAAAAAACAAAGTTATACTCCACCGTCAAAATTTAATTTTAGCTAATAACAAATATCCAAATGTAGTTTTAGCTAATGACCGCTATCCACTACATTATGTAATATCCAACATTTAACCCATACATAATCATTGTATAACAAGGGTTGCATGGCAGCTTAGTCCCTGCCTCTTGTAAGTTTAGAAGGATAGGTTTAGAGATTGGCTTAGAAATTAATAATCATTATTATTTAATATTATGACACCAATCATACGCTTACCCTATTCTTGCTAGTAAATATTATTTATTATTTATTTATTTTAACTAAATCATACACTTACTCTACTTTAGTTAGTAAATATTATTTATTTATTAATATGGAATTTGGAATTAGATTAATTTAATTGGGCATTGTCTAACTGTTCTACTTTTTTGTTTTTTTGTTTTGTCAAATGGGACGAAGTAAATCTGCATGAAATCACTATTTTCTGTTGTTTAAAATGTTACTTTGAATGCAAAAATAGCATGCTGAAAAACCCTTGGGACACTAGCACACATGGACGAAGACAAGGAAATATTTATTATTGAAAAATCTTTCATACTTTGAAAACATTCAAGATAACACAATGCTATTATCTTCTAAGGCCATATGCCCTGCCACACTTGTTTATTATTACACTAATATATATTATTAAATTTAACATAGATATATATTAGTCTAACTTCTAATAATATATATTATTAGATTTAACATAAATATATATTAGTTTAACTTGTAATATTATATATAAATAGTTACAATTAAATTACTTTTAATATATTTAACTTTTAACAATATTAATTACATATATTGTATCAATATATATATTATAAATATATTATAATACCACGGCTAAAATGTTTTTTTTTTTTACAGGAACGGGTATGGGATTGTATTTAGTTCTTGGCGTAAATGCCTTTAGACAGGTTACAAGGTGTGAGGAGAAGCCCATCTTTCCTTTACAGCGAGGATCTCGAAGTCCCGAATACTCACAAACCAGAGGTTTTTACAAATAGCCAACGACTCAATCTCCGTTATTTTCCCTAACTTGTGTATACAGATGAACTGGTTCAGTATAATGCGGAAAAACATGAGAGTACATAAAGCTCTTAAGGAATGGGATCCCAATCTTCATCCCTGTCTCTTAAAAGGGTGTTGGTTGAAAGAAGAGCTGCTTTGTTGGCTTCTGCGTCAGCGTCCTTGTTATTCTCCCTCAGCACATGGAAGAAGTTTATACTCTGAAAGGATTTAGTTAGGGATTTGATTCTTGTCACCGATCTTGCTAATCTGAAGTCTTTGGGAGCAGAATTGTCCACTATAACTTTTATAATGGACTGAGAGTCACCAATTACATTAACCTCATTGATGCCTAGATCTTTGACTTGCTTGAGGCCTTGGAACAGAGCCAGTGCTTCTGCTTGGATGTTGGTATTCTGGCCCAAGCCCCAGGCGAAGCTATGCTCGATTCTTCCTACTGGGTTCTTAATGACACCACCTACACCAGCTTTCCCGGGATTGCCTTTGGCTGCCCCGTCAAAGAGAAGAGTATATTTAGAATGGTTATTCAACTAGGTTGAAAAGTCTTTTTCCTTGAGTCTAATTTGCCATTCTTTGCTTGGCTTGCTTTGTCTCGTGGCTTGTGCAAACGGGAGGTCCAACCTTTCTCCCCATTGAATATCCCGGTGACTTAAATTGGTTTCCTCGAGCTGATCGCCCAGGCTTTCTTTCAGTTGGTTTTTTATCTTAATCGAGACAAGCTTCGCTTCCTGCACTTGAACTCTGAAAATTCTCTTGTTCCTTTCAAGCCAGATTTGCCAACAAATGATCTTTGCCAAGGAGAGCTAGGCCACCTTGAAGCTTTCGTTTTTTGGAAGTACCCCTGGGTAGTTGCTCAGCCAGGTAGCAAACAGATCATCGATGAGGTGGGACAGATAAGAGCGTTTCTCTAGGGGCCCAGAGCCTCATTCCAAATCTCTTGGGCAAAGTTACATTCCAACATTAAGCGACAGAGATTCTCTTCATTTTCAAGGCACATTATGCATCGGGAAGGCCCTTGGAGACCTCTTTTCTTCAATCGATCCCTTGTCAGAATTCTGTTGTGGCACATGAGCCAGCAAAAAAAGTCGATTTTAGGAATTGTCTTGTGGCCCCAAAGCCCCTTCTAAGTCGCAGGGTTAGGAGGGACATGGGGTTGTTGCAGCAGTTTTGCATAGCCAAGCGCCACTGTAGCTGCCCGATTGGGATCCCCATCCGCCTTTATCTTGTCTCCTAGCATGAATTGGGGCCATGCCCTTCAGATGAGTAAAAAACATATCACAATCTTGCTTCAGCCCCAAAGGCACCTGGAGCTTCTTCCAACCAATCCAGTTGCAGTCTTCCCAACAAGAGATATCCCACAACGTGATGAAGCCGGCGTTGACAATCCAATCCCAAAGCACGTGCAACGAGCTGATTTCGGTGAGAGGGGGAGTGTTCATGATGCTATCTTCCCAGATGTTAATAAGCTTGCCATTACCCAGAATCCAATACACATGGAGGTTTATCAAAGGTGTAGCTTTGGCGCAAAGCTTTAGAAGATGTGATCCAACTTTTGGAAGGGGGCTGTCAAGACAGCGTTTCCTTTAGCCCCTAAAATATTTTTTCCACAGAACAGTTTGCGCCCACCCTGGCTTTGGGGCGATAATTCTCCATATTTGCTTAGCTCCCATTGCCACATTTTGAATGTTGAGGTCTTTAAAATTCAATCCGCCTTCCAACAGGGGCTTAGTGACTTTGTCCCAACTTACCAGGGGGATTCTCTTTTCATTTTCTTTACCGCCTTTCCAGAAGAACTTACAGATGTAATCCTCCATTTTCTTGAGGATACAGATAGGAGCCAACATGACAGAGAATTGAAAGAATGGGAGGCTACTGAGAACAACCTTAATAAGCACTATTTTACCTGCATGGTTGAGCCAGGAGAAGCCCCAGGCCTAAATCTTGAGCTTGAAATTTTCTAAAAGAGGGAGCCAATCTCTACTAAAGGCAGCCTTTTGGAAAATTGGAAGGCCCAGGTACTTGAAAGAAGACCAATTGGAAGAGGCCACAAAGCCCAAGCACCTGGAAATGGCATTGAGGGTGCTGACAGGAACATTCCAACACTAGATATGGCATTTCCCTTTATTTAGAATACTTCCCGTTGCATCACAGTAATCATCCAACACTCCTTTGAAGCAAGAGGCCAAAAGAAAATTGGCTACGCCCAACAACAGAGAATTGTCGACGAACAACGCATGATTAATATTTTTGACTTCTCTTGCAATGTTCAGGCCCATTATCTCTTGATCTAGTTGTTTCTTCTCCAAGTAAAAGATAAGAACATAAGCTTGGAGAACGAAGAGGAGGGGGCACCCCTGACGGAGCCCTCTTGAGGCTTTGAAGAAATCTTCTGCTCACCCATTCACCAAAGGAGTGATCCAAGGCTCAGAGATACAAGCCCAAATCCAATTGATGAAGTTAATCCCGAATCCAAACTTGTGCAAAACATCAAAGAGAAAACTGTGTCTGACACGATCAAACGCATTTGCGAGATCAAGTTTGATGACCATACCCTTTTCTTTTCGGAGCAGACTTGAGTTTATCGCCTCTTGTACTAGGATGAAGTTGTCCCCGATCTGTCTCCCATGAACAAAGCCCCCTTGATTCTCAGGGATAATAGAAGGGAGGAAACTTTTCCATCTATTGGCTATCACCTTTGTTATCAGCTTGTAACCAATATTACAAAGAGATATAGGGCGAAATCTGTTGAAGGCATTGGCTCCCTTTTCCTTGGGGACGAGGGCAAGGAAGGTAGAATTGGTGCTGCCCCCAATTTTCTGACAGGCTTGGGATTTCACGATTAGTTTATGCAGATCCTTTTCAACTATCTGCCAACAATTTTGGAGGAATCTGCCAGTAAACTCATCTGGTCCGGGGGTTTTATCGGGCTCCATGGCAAAGAGGGTAGCCTTAATTTCTTCTTTAGTTACCTTAGCTTCGAGAATCTGATTCATTCTATTGGTGATCTTTGAAGGTACCACATCAAGGAACTTGGAGTTCTGGGCCCTCTCCCCTTCTTCGTTGTAAAGGTTTTTAAAATGGGAGGATGTTGCCCTTTTGATGCTAATGAAGTCCTTGTGAATAATGACATCTTCTTTGATTTCTGAGATGGAGTTAAAGTTTCTTCTCGCTTGGGCTTGTTTGTGGAAGAAGGAGGTATTCCTATCTCCCGCTTTTAGCCAAATGTTGCGGGATTTCTGTCTTCAATATTCTTCCTTCAACAAGCATGCCTTGTGGTACTTTTGTTGTAATTCTACCTCCCCGTCCAGAATTTCTTTTGTGATTTCTGCGCTTTCCGTCTGTAGTTGATGGAGCTCCAGGCTGGCTTGGGCTTGTTTTCTTTCAGAAGCTGGATTAGGGAGGGTTTTGGCCCAGCTTTTCAGGACTACTTTCACTCTTCTGAGTTTTTCCTCCCAGATGAAGAAGGGAGATCCCTTGACATGCTCCCTCCAACTTACCTTTACCTTCTTCATGAAATCCAGTTCCTTGACCCATAAAGGGCTAAATCTGAAAGGTATAGGGCCTAGGTTTTGTTGGGCCAGGAATTCGAGTTTGATTGGTTTATGATCTGAAACGCTGCAAGGAAGAATATGCATACTAGCCTCTAGACCTATAAGAAGGAAAGAACTTTGAACAAGAAACCTGTCAAGTCTTGCTGCAATATGACCAAGTCCGATTCTTTTATTTGACCAAGTGTACTTACCATTGGAGGGCTTGATGTCGAGTAGATCCCACTCTTGCATGAGGTCCTCCACCCATTCCCTTGCCGGACTCCTGACAATGCTGCCTCCACGCTTTTCTGACAAAAGCAAAGTGAGATTAAGATCACTGGCGATGATGATGTTTTCCACATTCTCTGTTTCAGCCAGATTCCTGATGGAGTCCCAGCAGGCCGTTTTTTCCCCTGCGTTGACCAGAGCGTATACGTTGAAGATGCTGATGACCTCCTTTGTGTCCAGAAGCTAGAGATTCAAGTATAGCCAATGGTAATTTAGAATTTGAGTGATCAACGAGTACTTACTGTTGTTCCAAAGAGAGCCCAGCCCACCCGAGGCTCCTCGAGCAGAGACGACCAGTCCTCCACCTTTCTTCCAAAATTTCTTACTAACTTGGAGGAAGTTGCCCTCCATTTTTGTCTCCTGGATTAGTAGGATGTCAGGGATTTCTGTCCTTATGAGACTTCTCACGGCTTCTTCTTTCACTTTGCTCCCCATACCCCTGCAATTCCAGGAGACGACCTTCATCACTTACTTTTGTAGTGTATTGAGCTCCCTTGGAGCCCTGAGCCTGATTCCTTGTCATCTTCAGGGTTTTTGCCAGAAGTTTCTCAAGGGTTTGTTGGCTGCCTTGAAGCTTATCTTTGTAGGTTTCCTGCTCTCTCTTATCTCGGGCAGACTTTCGGCCTCTTTTCGATCTTCTGGCCGAAGTCTGTGTGTCCCCTATTTCTCCTTGCTCTTCTGATTCCTCTGAGTCTTGTTCCTCCTCTTCGACTTCTGCTTGTTTTTCCTTGAGGCTTTCTGAGGCACTTTCCCCTGTCCTCGGACCGAAGGGTGCCCCTTTGTCAGGGGATGGCGTCTTTTGTTTCTCGACCTCCTGGGTTTCCTCTGGAGCTAAGCTTAAGGGCCCGAATGTGTTTGCTTGACTGTTCAGGGTAAGGCCATGCTGATCAAAAGCCGGTTGAGGGCCTTTGTCTTTTGGAGCCCCGGATTTGGGGGTTTTGTGGGAGTTTTTTGTTCGCTTGACCTGATTCCAGCCTTCCTCCTTCTCTTTATCTTTCTCACCATTACTTGGGCAACCCCTGGCAAAGTGTCCGTAGACATGGCATTTTCGACACTTGAAAGGGAGCTGCTTGTAATCTAATTTTTGCACATGAGTCCAACTGCTGACTTTGATTTTTATTGCCTCCGAGAGTCCCACCTCTAGATCGACCTCGACACAAATTCGGGCATAGTCATATTGATCCTTATTGTTTGGCCGATCAATAAATTTGCTCAGGGCGTTACCTATGTGTTGGAAAGAGTCCCAATTCCAGC
This sequence comes from Picea mariana, assembly GCA_032191745.1. Taxonomy (NCBI): domain Eukaryota; kingdom Viridiplantae; phylum Streptophyta; class Pinopsida; order Pinales; family Pinaceae; genus Picea; species Picea mariana. Next base: position 81,542 of record JASDQU010305791.1, on the reverse strand, counting down.
AATGAACTGGGAGGTTCGGCAGCCTAACCCATACTGGAACAGTCGTAGGGACGTCCACTTCTGGATCGAAGTCCGGCGTGCACTTGTTGAGATACAAGCCCCGAGGGCCAATGAAATAGGGCCTGTTCCGAAATATCAAATCTTAATCCTCTTTTGTGGTGAATTCGAACAAAAAGAAGCCTCTCCGCAAGAAGTAAGAGGTTACACTATTCTTGATCAAAGGCTTCCAGTTTTTGACCACCCAGTTCTCCGTTGTTTTTGGTGAGGGAAAAGGCCAGTGAATTGTCCCACAAGGGCACGATCCGCCAGTGACAAGGCAACCTGGATCGGTTTCTTTGAGGGCAGAGAGATCTCTGGAATATCATCCAGCTTTTTCACGAACCTAGGGGGTTCAGTTGTCTTCTTTTTTCGGCAGAGAGGCCAACATCCGATTGAAAGTGTCCTTGGCTGTTGGGGTAGGTGGAGGGGGAGGTACCTGGGAGGAGCCCAATGCCTCCATGGCGGTAAGGGGGAGCCCTGGATCAGTCGCGCGGGCTCACAGTTCGCAACAGTCAAAGCTCTCGGCCGATGGTTGGTCGAAGGATTTTTGGCGGGGGCATACCACGACTAAAATGTTAACGTAATACATTGAAATATTTTCTAATTATTATATTGGTTTTTAATATATAAAGACATTAAATTTTAAATTTTTGACACTTATATTACTTTAATCCACAATTTTAATTTTAATTTACATTATAATAGAGAATTTATAACCATATTCTCTATAACCATATTTATTGATGGCAGATATCCTCGATACGTTAAAACGCATGGAAAAACCGAGCATGTGGTTTTAAATATCATGTGGTTCACCGAATTAAAAAAGAGACCCTTAAAATAATGCTTCGACATTTCTTAGTTGGGATGTGGACATGCTGAAGTGTAAAATTTCTAAATAAAAGGATTCCCTAATTTGACAAAGACACACACGTGCTATTTTAGTTGGACATAGCCCAACCAGTACGGTCCTATAACACTTGTTTTTCACGGTGTAACCTTAGCTTGCAGCAGGAACCTTGCAACTTATCAGTAAAGAGAAACCGCCTACTATTTTGGGATGTAGTGGCCATTAATATCTCTCGGCCAGTGAATAATTAATTGTAAGACAAGGTGAAAGTACATTTGAACTTACAACAAATTTATTCACCAATTAGATAGTAGAGAAATACTTATTTTGTTATATTAAAAAAATACAATTAATTAGCAACATTTATACACTCAACATTCTTGTAAAACAATACTTGGCAAATTTATTAATTGTATAATCAATTTTATACATAGAATGATGTGAAACATGCAATAAGACATCAAAGATATTAGTCAATTAAATTTTAGAAAAAATATGTTTTTTTATTATATAAAAATATACATATGTTGATTTCCTATGTTATACATTGGATATTGTACACAAATTTAAAATCAACCAAAAACTAATTCAGAGTCAAAGAGCAAACTCATTGCTATAGGCCGGACTAATAAAACTCAATAACAATTTAAAATAAATGATAAATAGATATTTATGAAAATAAACTCAAATTAAACTAATATTAAATTAAATTAATCAACATACTATACGAATATTTCATTTAAATTTTGCGTCTCCGAAAAATTCAAATATTTCATTTAAAATCTGCGTCTCGAAAAATGCAACGTATATGTTTTCGGATAAGGTGGCGGGTCGAGCCGTGACACCATGAACACACAAACTTTGGATTCGGGAGGCCACGCTGGGAGGTCCAGGAGCCCACTCCACGCTCTGTGTCTAATGCCGCCACTAAAATCCAGTGACCGAAACCAGTTCACAGAGCCATGGTCGCCATCCTCATGGCTGTAAACGCCTCTCCACTTCTCAACATCACTGCTGTTACTTCTTCTTCTGCATTTACCATATACGCAGGCAAAAGAACTACCAGAGACAGAAAACCTCAATTCAAAACCAAGCCCAGGTCGAACTCGAACTCGAACTCGAACCCAAGACCTCACGAGCACGACGAAGTCATTCATTTCGGAGCCGGTGGAGTAGCCACAACATGGACGGCCCTGCCTCCCAGGGACGAAGGTCCACTGTTCCAATCCCTCACGCTCCTCCCTCCAAAGGAGCTCAGACCCCAACTCCGCCTCACTCCCGATGATTTTCTTCAACACAGGCATTTAAATTCAATTGAGGAGGCCGTCGATTCTGATTTGCTGTCAGTTACAGAGGAAGATTTACTTCGCGAAGCGCAGGAAGAGCTCGCAGAGCTGGAAAAAGTTCACGGACCTCTGCACGAAAGTTTTTACCAAAACCCTAAAAACCCCACAAACCCTAAAAACCCTAAAAGGCCTAGCGCTTCTTTGGCCAATGTATTGGAGGAGGACAATAATAGCGGAGTGGAAGGGGAGGAGGTTATTGGAAAAGGGGTTCCTGCCGTAATGCGCTGCTTCGACAGAGCGAAGATTTATGTCAAGGCAGGCGATGGAGGGAACGGGGTTGTGGCCTTCAGACGGGAGAAATACGTCCCGTTCGGCGGCCCGTCTGGTGGAAGCGGAGGCAGAGGCGGACATGTGTATATTGAAGCAGACGGGGACATGAATTCGCTTTTGCCGTTCAGGAAAACGGTGCATTTTCGGGCAGGGAGCGGGAATCACGGGCAGGGTAAATGCCAGGACGGTGCGAAGGGGCAGGATTTTGTCATCAAGGTTGCGCCCGGCACGGTGGTGAGGGAAGCGAGCGAAGGAAACGATGGGGATGTCCTGTTGGAACTCACGACTGCTGGGCAGCGGGTGTTGCTTTTGCCGGGAGGCCGAGGCGGTCGGGGCAATGCTTCGTTCAAGACGGGCCGGAACAAGGCGCCGCAGCTTGCCGAATACGGAGAAGAGGGTGCGGAAATGTGAGCAGCTCTGTTCATTTTTTGCATCCCCTTGTTTTTTCAATGCTGGCTCTCAAACCATATGTTTATAGAACATGGACTTGGATTTATTTATGCAACAGAATTAACATTAAACATTCCAGGAGAAACATGTCATAGTAATTATCACCAAGAGCGCCCATATTATTGGTGTGCACTGTAGAGTTTCTGAGATACTTGAACAAAGATCTAGCTAACAATGAAACATACACAACTTGCAAATGGTGTGAAGAGAAGACAAAAAATGGAGGAAAGAATGAAAATAATCTCTATTAATTGAATGACAGAAATGATACAATACAAGTGATATACTCTGTATCACACAATTAACTTGCCACAATTAATGTGCATTAGGAGTGTTCTAGAGAGATCTGACACACACGAACAATCATTGGAGTCAACTGCCACCTAGTCTTAGTTAATTGATTTACACATATGGAAGTGAGAGAAACACATGCAATTGCTGGTGATAAATCCGAGGTTGCCATGCATGAGTGACTTCCACTAGTTTAACTGAGTGTAATTGACTCTGAACTGAAGAGGAACATCCTATTTTATAGAGGGATATTCTCCAGAGAGAATATTCTCATCTAATGAAGCATTTTCAACATTGGATTATCNTGCATCCCCTTGTTTTTTCAATGCTGGCTCTCAAACCATATGTTTATAGAACATGGACTTGGATTTATTTATGCAACAGAATTAACATTAAACATTCCAGGAGAAACATGTCATAGTAATTATCACCAAGAGCGCCCATATTATTGGTGTGCACTGTAGAGTTTCTGAGATACCTGCACAAAAGATCTAGCTAACAATGAAACATACACAACTTGCAAATGGTGTGAAGAGAAAACAAAAAATGGAGGAAAAGAATGAAAATAATTTCTATTAATTGAATGAGAGAAATGATACAATACAAGTGATATACTTTGTATCACACAATTAACTTGCCATAGTAGTCAATTAATGTGCATTAGGAGTGTTCTAGAGAGATCTGACACACACGAACAATCATTGGAGTCAACTGCCACCTAGTCCTAGTTCACTGATTCACACGTGTGGAAGTGAGAGAAACACATGCAACTGCGGGTGATAATTAGAGGTTGCCATGTATGAGTGACTTCCACTAGTTTAACTGAGTGTAATTGACTCTGAATTGAAGAGTAATTGACTCTGAATTGAAGAGGAACATCCTATTTTATAGAGGAATATTCTCCAGAGAGAATATTCTCATCTAATGAAGCATTTTCAACATTGGATTATCAAACTTAGGAAAATAATTTTAGGTGAGTGTGTAATATTTCCAACACCCTCCCCTGAACACTACTAGGGAGTATACATAATGAATGGGTCCCGACAATAGAGGCCATGTTAGGTACCCATGAACAATGCAACTAATGAACACTGAAATAAAGTGAGGAAAGAGGGAAAAACCTCATGGGTACCCCCCCTTCCTCAAAATAGGCAGTCTCCAGAACCAAGAAAAGATGACAAGTCAATGAAGCGTGATCTAATGATGACAGATCATGATCTGCTTCAATGAGTGTGCTTGAAGTTGAAATGTTGTAGCTGATACTAGTTGACAACAATCAGATCTCTCCAAACATTAAGGCGCTAGCCTACACCAAGATGGTCAGGCTAGTCAGAGTGTTTCAAAAACATAGAAGCAAACACCATAAAAGTCATCAAAATAGTGGTGAATGGAACTGTAAAGGCGTCATAATCAGTCAAATCAAGAGCAATGAGAATGGTTCCCATGTATCGTGGATGAAACACATCTTTAAGACATCCTCAAACAATGGCTCAAATGCTGTCATGACCAATCATCAAGCCAACCACAAGCAATCCTCGAAGTTAGTACCTTGCCAAGATGTCGTATACGCCTCTTCGTCAATGAGTTGAAAGAAGAGGAACTGGCAAAAGGCCGTGGATCCCTGGCAAGAAGACAATGCTGACTCCCATCATGATGTTGAGGATGTCGATAAGTGGAGGGTGTAAACCCTGAAGCTAACGCTGAAGAGTCTGTTGCTGCTAAAAACTCTGATGCTGGTGCTGAATAGT
>JASDQU010305790.1:72285-82571 GCA_032191745.1 Picea mariana | reverse complement strand
TCAGTGAATTTCATTGACTTATAGCTCAAAATAGTCAAAATCATGGAAATCATCGGAATGCAACGAAACCAAAGCCAACCTGTGCGGAATGGCTCATAATGATGGAATATGATGAGCAATGCAAGCTAGACCCCACAATGCCTCTCAATAACCCCTGTACTCGCTATAACCTCCATCTGGCTACTCTGGTCATCATAACCCTCTGCCTTGTGATGATGTCCCAAAGTGGGGACATTACATGGTGGTTGGACATGCCATGATTCTTGCATGGTGGATATGGGGTGTGGCATGGGGCCATGCCAACCTCCCACAACTTTCCACCCTCATTCGACTCACCACCCGTTCTGGTGTCCTTGGCCTCACCTGTCTCCTTCCCTCTCTGCTGCGCCATGGCCACTTCCAGACCCTGTGACCCTGCCTGTTCCCCCTTATAACTCTCGTTATCAATGACTGAGAAGTGTTCGTTTGCACATGCAGCCTCCTATGAGTCCAACGCCTCCAGAATATCTTCTTCGATGTAGCAGGTGGGAAAATCCTCCATCTGGTCTTCACTGCTGTTGTGGTCTTGCTGCGCCCCAGTGGCATCCATTGTGGTCTCCCCCAAGAGGCGGCTTGGAGGCTGTCAATTATCAGGTACAATAAAGAGGAGATGTTCTGGAGGAGCCTGAATTGGCTCTTTCAGAATGATCTCCTCCACATATGCCATGGGAGGTGTCCTGAGTCTTCTTGCTTTGTGTACGAGATGCGTTCGGGCCATAGACAACGCTCGTTCGAATCGCTGCTGTCTTTTTTGATGAGCAGCAAAGGTATACCAGGTGGATCCACGACGTGGCTTCCCTCTTTCTCTTGGCATGGGAATGTGAAATTCTATCGAAAAAATGACGGTGGTGTTCCTGTAATTGCACCATATCTTAGAATAGCCTGGCTGGTGTGGGCCAATATTGAAATGGGTGAGGCCATAGCAAATATCATTAATATCCGAGAGGATGGACGTGATAGAATCCTCCATTAAGGCTCCCTCCTTAACTATCTGTGCATCCAGACTTCTCATGCGAGTGAGAAGTCCCATGGCATGAGGCTATCTGTTGGGGCTTGCTCCCATCCTTAATGGTGAGGGGATGGGAGCTGGCTGGCCTTATTTATGGCCAAGCCAGGCTCCAGTCAGCGTGGCTTTGCTATGCAACGTGTCACCCCATCCGGGGTTAGTAAGTCCCCATTGACAAGGGCTTGACATCAATTTGAGAGATCAATGCATGCAGAAGTTTGGGCGTCCCAGTAGATATGTTCCATCTCAGTTGTAACCCCTTCGTTTTCCAGGCAATCTGCTACTTTGATTGCTTCTCGTTTCACATGGGAGGGAATGATGGTAAGAGTGGGACAGAGGAGGGATCCAAAATCCTCTAAAAGTCCCGAGAGTCTCTAGCTGGGTGAAATTTTCCATAGGTTTTCCCCATGGAGAATTTTGGTTATTAGCTGCATGATGATATGAGAGTCTCCTTCCATAATCACCTTGTGGAAGTGGTTGTCTGTTGTGGCTTGGAGGCCTCTTAAAAGGCCCGTGAGCTCAACGACATTGTTTGTGTTTTCACCCATGAAGCCTTCCATGTGGTAGAGGATTTCGCCATTTGAGTTCCTGAGAATTGCCCCAAAATTCGCTGGTCCTGGATTCCCTTTTGAGGCTCCATCGAAATTTATCTTTAAACCAGTTAGAAGGGGGGTCCAGGTGGTTGGGATGCTGGGTTGGTGACTGGTCACAGTCACAATGGGGTGGTCATTTAGACTGAGTTTCCATTTTTGGAAAATGCATTGCTCCTCTGGACTACAATTTAGGTCCTCCAGTGTCCAAGGTTTTCTTTTGATTGTTTCTCGGATTAGCATGGCTATTCTTTCTTAAGTTAGGGCAGGTGGGGAAGCCTTTGAGTGAAAGATTCTTTTATTTCTTTCTTTCCAGATTTGCCAAAGAGTGAAGCCCTGGAGGATTTTCTAGATATGAGAAAGAATAGGGTTTTGGAAGGAGAGCGTATCCAGTTCTCTAAGGTATCTCTGATGTTGTTTCTGTTTTGGTTCGATCGGTGCATTGGTCGAGATCCCTAGTCCCAAATCCACTGGCTATAGTGACCAGTGTTGAAAAGGTGTTCCATCGTCTCATCTTGTTGTTGGCATAAGGTGTAGATTGAGGGGGCTATGAAGCCCCTTTTTTTGAGGTTATCCCAAGTGAGGATGTGGTTTTGAATTGTGAGCCACAAAAAGGTGGACACTTTGGGCTAGAGTGCGGAGCTCCAGATCTTTCCCTAGATACTCTCCTTGTCGTGATTCTGGTAGTTTCCTTGCAGGTAGTAGGCCTCTTTGACTGATAAATTACATGTGGTGGAGTACCCCCATCTAAGAATGTCCAAACCTTCTCAAGTGGGGATTTTCCTGTGGCTTGCGCACAGGCCTGTAGATCCGTGTCCCCTAAGATATGCAGCTCCAGGTTTTCTGTTTTCCACTATCACCAGGGCAAGTTCCTGTCAAAGGTTCTCCATAGATCTTTCACCCGTCGAAAAGTGTCTGGGTGTAGTGCCTGCCTGAGGGGGTTGAGTTCTACCAGGTCTCTTATAGGCTCTTGTTGTTGCCATGAATCCTTCTAGAAGAGTGCACTTTCCCCGTTTCTGATCTCCCAGAAAGCATGCTTCTGAACTAATGGTCTGTTTTTCTAGGCTGTGTTCCATATGTTAGAACCCTAAATTTGATCATTGTATCTGATTAGTTGGTCTGCTTGGGTGTTTGGGGCATATTTCCGTTTCCATATTTGTGCCCATAGTTCTGTGGGTTGCTTTAGCCATCTCCACCACATTTTGGTGCCCATAACTTGATTAACCTTTCTTGGGTCACGGAGTCCCAGTCCTCCTAGAGCTTTGGGCTTACAGAGTTTGTCCCATCCAACTAGAGACCACTTCTTGTTAGGTTGATTTCCATGCCATAAGAAGCTACGCTGGAGGTTTCTGATGGATCTAATGACCGACTTAGGTGCTATCAGGGCAGTGAAGAGGTAGGTGGGCAGGGCTTGCAGGAATGACTTGAGAAGCACCAATCTGGCTGCGATGTTAAGAGGTCTGAAGGTCCAGTTATTGAGCCTATTAGAGATGGATAGAAGTAGACTATCCCAGGAGATGGAGCGCGTCAACGCTCCTGTGAGGGGGATACCAAGGTAGTTGGATGGAAGGGATCTCCTGGGTATGCCAAGGAGTTGAGAAATATGATTTTGGACCGCTATTGGGGTGTTGAAGAAGTAGAGTTTGGATTTGTCGTGGTTGAGGGCCATACCCGAGGCTTCCATAAAATCAGAGAGAATGGAAGTGATCTTGTTGGCTTCTCTTGCTGTGGGGGTGTTCATGAGAAGGGTCTCATCGACAAACTAACTGTGCGAGGGTGTTGGTTGTATGTTATGTATGGGAAGGCCTTTAAGGGATCCTTCCAGAACCATCGCCTTGATGTATCGTCCTAGTCCTTCCGCCATGAGGATGAAGAGAAAAGGCAAGAGGGTGTCTCCTTGCTTGATGCCCTTGGAAGGAGAGAAGGGTTGGGAAGGCACACCATTGACTAGAATGGAAAAGAAGGCTGAAGAGGTGAGATTTAAGATCTAGTTTACCCATTGACTGTCAAAACCAAAAGATTCTAGCATGGAGCGAAGGTACTGCCAGTTGACTCTATCAAAATCTTTTGAAAGGTCAAGTTTGATGAGCATACCTAGGATTTTGGTCGTCTTTAGTGAATGTATCACCTCGTGAGCGAGGATGATGCTGTCCATGATTTTTCTACCTTCCACGTATCTTGCTTGTTCTTTGGAGATGATGAAAGGCAGGATCAGCTTGAGATGAGTATCTATCACCTTTGTGATGATTTTGTAGATGACGTTGCAGAGGGAAATTGGTGTGTACTGCTTGGGGTGAGTGACTCTCTCCTCTTTCAGGATGAGAGTGAGAAAGGTGGCATTGAGGGCAGATAGGACTTGGCCCGAGGTTCTATATTCCTTTATGACCTACCAGAACTCTTACCTGATTAATTCCCAACAATGATGGAAGAAGTCAGTGGTGAATCCATCTGGGCTAGGTGCTTTCCCCGAGGGCATTCCTTTGACTTCCTGCTCCACTTCTTCTTGTGTGATGGGCCTCATTAGGGATTCATTCTTCCCCAGAGTCACCAGGGAGGGTATATGTCTGTTTATCCTCCGGATTGCTTCCTTCATTTCCTCATTGGTTTCCATGAGAAGATCTTTGTAGTAGGTGTTTAATTCTTCTGCAATTTGGGTGTGTTCTTTGATTGAGTTTCCTTGGGCATCCTACAGTTGAGTTATCCGGTTGATGTAACGGTGGTGCACCATGGCTCCGTGGAAGAACTTTGTGTTCCTTTCTCCCTCTTTGAGCCACTGGACTCTGGATTTCTGGCGCCACATAAGCTCCGCTTGAAGCTCCTTTTCTTCTTTCATTAGGTCTGTGGTTCTAGTTCCTAAGATGAAGGTTTCCTACAACGTTGCTAGTCTGTTTTCGATTTCCTTCATGTGCTGGAATATGTTTATGAAGGTGTTTTTATTCCAAAGCTTTAGAGAGTGCTTGAAGTTTTTGAGGTGTTGCTGGAATTTGTACATGCAGGTTCCATGCTCTATCTCTGCCTGGGCCCACCAAGACTTTGCTAGCTGATGGAAGTCAGGGTGTGATAGCCAAAATTTATCAAATCGGAAGGGTTTGTATTTTGGTGTTTCCCCTATGTCCAGAAAAAAGGAAATAGGCCAGTGGTCCAAGCCTGCCTTTGGGAGAATGAGGCCTTCCATGGAAGGATCCTTCTCTAACAGTTCTTCCACTATAAGGAAGCAGTTAAGATGACATGCCACTTGCTGATGTCTAGTTCTGCGATTGGACCAGGTGAAAGTGCCATTGCGAGTTTCAATATCTACTAGATTTAGCTGGTCAATAAGTGTTTTGAACTTACCATTGTCTTGCTCCAGCCTTTTAGTTCCTCCTGTTTTCTCTTCCAGCATCAAGATCATGTTGAAGTCTCCCCCCAGTATCTAGTTAGGCGTGCTCAACAGAGTTTTGATGTGATTTATCCATTTCATGAAGCTTTCTTTGTCCTGATGGCTCTGTGGTCCATAGACATTTGTGATGGCTCCTTCCTGGGTCGACCTTGTGACCATGAAGTGTGCCATGAGTGTGCCTATGGTGGAGAAGGGTATGTTCAGTGTGACAATGTTGGGGTTCCATAAAATTGCTAATCTCGCAGATGCTCCTACAGAGTCAGAATGTATGAAATCACATCCACGCCAACTACGGTGGAAGATGGTTTCTGCTTCTAGTCTAGCACATTTTGTCTCCTTTAGTAGGAGGACATCTGGATTTTATGCATGAATACAGTCTTGGAGGATCCTTTGTTTGGATATGCCGTTGAGTCCCCTGATGTTCCAAGTGATGATATTCATCATAATGATTGTGGAGGTGGGTGGAGGTATCCCTTCGAGAGCCTTTGGATCTGCCTAGAGTTGAGCATGAGATTATCTGCCTCTTTGATAAGTTGTTGGGAATATTTTTGTCCCCTTCTTTTGCTTTCTTGTGGTGTTCACTTTGAGTCTGAGATTAGATCTGTGGATATACCCAGCCACGCTATGGAGTCTAAAAAGACTTTGTGGACCTTGTGGATTTTGTCTACAGGGAGGGCGTGAAGGTCCATTTGATTGAGGTCTTCCTCAAGTTTTTCAAGATCGATGCCCGCTAGATCTTGTTCATCTAGATTCATCTAGATGTCCCCGTTTACCCCCCCTTTATCTTTTGGGTTCGTCTCTTTATTTTGTGTAGAGGTGTGCATTGCTTGGCTCTTCCCTTTCTTTGGGTTTTTCGATTTGTACAGATCCTAGATCTCTTCATCTTCCGACAGTTGGTTTAGAACTTCATAGGAGTTTTTTGTTGGAAACTTGGGGGAGGGGTTTGGATTCTGCCTCCTTTGGGGGTTCTTTTTCCTGCCTGTAACTGTGGTAAATACATTTTTTTTTTTTTTTTCTCCAGCCTTGGACCCTTGGGCATTCAGGGGGCAATCTCAGAAGAGGTGACCATGCTCATGGCATTACCTGCATCAAAAGGGGATGTGTTCATAGTTGATTTTTTGGTGCCAGACCTCATCCTGATATTCCAGAGTAATAGATCCAGGTAGATCTTTGGAGATGTCCATATATACACAGATTCAAGCATAGGAGGTGTATTTTCTTTTCTTTGTAGCATCTGACGATTTGACATATCGCCCCACTGTGTTCCCTATTCCCATAAGGATTTCTTCCTGCCAGAACTCCTTAGGCAAGTAGTATAGTCCGATCCACATTGGAGCCATTGTGAAGTCTTTCTTTTCTGGGCTGAAGCAGTCTATCCAGAAGCACAAAAATAACCCAACTGAATTGTAGAAGTATGGCCCATTATCAAAGATTTTGTCCTTGTCTTCGAGGTTGTAGAGGATGATCGTGAAGAAGCCTTTGGAGCTGAGTTGTACCTCATAGTCTCCTTTGGGATTCCACCAGTCTTTAATCCATTGTATTAGGTCACGCTCAGACGACCAAAGCCCTAAGAACTTGCCTATGAGGGCGTGCTCTCGCATGAATTGCGTCTGTTCTCCCACCCTTGCTGAGCTTATGAGATATCTGGGAGGTTTTTCTGACTGTGGAATGCATTTTCTAGGCTCCCATCCACGAGATGCCTTTGGATGGGATGTGCTTGGTTCCACATCCATTTCTTTTCTGAGCCCTTATTCTCTTGTGAGGAGCTGGTCACATAGCTGTGACAACGGTTCAAAGGTAGGCCGCTTGGCTCTTGTTCCCACCCTATCATTGGCGGTTACATTACTGTATGAGGGGGGTTTCCCCCCCTTCCGAACTCATTCTGTCTATTCAGTCCCCATATTCTGTCTGTACCAACACGTTGCAGGCGGCAGGTTCAACAACAGGTTATTCCGAACATGCAACAGGTTGTAGAGGAAGCGTTACATAGTGCTAGGGTTTTCATTCCATTCCATTGTCCTTTAATTTATATCTTATTGTATGGAATTATTGTTCATTACATGAATTGTTATTTATTGATTATAGAATTAAACTATGATGTTAATTTTTTTTTTAATTATTTTAATAAGACTTCATTAATGCTATGAGACATATATATTATTTTAAAATTATATCTATGAATGCAAGTTTGGGTTTATATTTAAATATAATAATTGCATAATAATTTAATTAAGGTGCGCGTGTTGGCGGACTCACAAATTCACATTTATACTCATGCTTATGTATCACGATTTTGACCGACAACTTCCTCATTCCATACTTAGCCACTTTTTTCCATCGAGGGTTCATGCGAATTGTGCTTCTATTGTTCCGTGTTATCCAAACAACACCCTAAGTTCCACCATATACAAATTGATAGCCGGACTCCTAGGATGGGGGCCCAAGATTGCGCTCGATAAAAATAAATTTACGTTTTATTATAAAAATAAATTTATGTTTTATGAATTAAATTCTATTCTTTGTTCAATATAAAACATTAATTTATATTGAACGAAGAATATAATCGGATCGAAAATATCCTCTGCATGGGGATCGACCTTCATGTTGTTTTCAACAGCGTAGCCTATCCATAATCGATGCGCATGGAAGGATCATGGAACTAGTTTTTGTGAAGATAGTTTAAATCTTATTAAAACATAAGTATAAAGAAATAATTTAATTCTTATTAAAACATAAGTATAAGGAAATAGTTTAATTCTTATTAAAACATAAGTATAAGCATGATCCAGTGTTAAACATGAAACTTTTTATACTTGCATTGTTTTCCTTGTATTTGAAATTCATTGTTTAACCAATTGCAATGCAAAATCCTGGAATTGTTACAACTGACTATACTTGGTTACCTTATAACTTACCGATTAATAGCATGATTATTAAAGTACGGTTAAACTTAATAAAATTTGGTAAAATCCTCATCATTGTATAGTTGCATACACTCCTAATTAAAGTACGGTTAAACTTAATAAAATTTGGTAAATCCTCATCATTGTATAGTTGCATACAATCCTAATTAAATGATGATTCAATTCTTTGAATCTATTGGAATTCTTAACCAACTATTTTAAGCTAGCATGTCACCTTGAAAAATTATTACCTCAAGAGGCAATATCCTTCACAACCATGCTTATTATTTTTGGTGGCAGTAAATAATTAACAGTCAATAGAAGAATGTGAACCACGATTAACCTATGTCCAAATATTAAGTTGCGTCAACCTATACATTTTCACTGGTGTAGTTTAGATTCTTAAAATAGAATATATCAAATATGTTCCACTTAAAGTTAAATTAAAATGGTGAGAGTAAAGATTGCATAAGAAAATACTCTATCAAAATATTTATTTCCAAATTTTTGTTTACGATTTATTTGAATATATAATTATTCTGATATGGTTTTCCAAATTTTTGTTTGGGATTTATTTGAAGATATAATTATTTTGATATGGTTAGAATTTCTCTCTCTTTCTATATAAAATAATAATGCTAGTAAGATTCTATTATCATTGGTTCTTGATACCAACTTTATTGTTAGGTTTATTATTACTGTAGTTTATAATCTTTTCCATATAGTAATCGTTGATCTATCTGAATTTACTTTTGTGTTGAAAATATATCAAGGAGTCGAGTCTATGATATTACATTTCCATTTCTACGTTTTTAGTGATATGCATATCTTATTTGCATTTAATTTATTATTGTATGCAATTATTGTTGATTACAAGAATTAAATTATGATGTTAATTTTATAAGACTTCATTAATGCTATGAGAAGTATATATTATTGTTATATTATATATATGAATGAAGGTTTGGGTTTATATTTAAATATAGTAATTGGATAATAATTTAATTAAGGTGTGCGTGTTGGTGGACTCACAGGTTCAAATTTATACTCATGCTTGTGTATCATGAGTCTGACCGATGGCTTCCTCATTCCATACTTCGCCACTTTTTCGATTGAGGGTTCCCAAGAATTGTGCTTCTATTTTTCTGTGTTCTCCAAACAATACTCAAATTTCCGCCATATACCAATTAATAGCTGGACTCCCGGGCTGGCGGGCTCAAGATTGCGCCCGATAAAAATAAATTTACGTTTTATTATAAAAATAAATTTAGGTTTTATAAATTAAATTATATTCTTCGTTCAATATAAAATGTAAATTTATATCAAATGAGAATATCTTCTTCCTGGGGATCGAACTTCATGTTGTTTTCAACAACGTAGTGTATCATAATCGATGCGCATGGAAGGATCATGGAACTAGTTTTTGTGAAGATAATTTAAATCTTATTAAAACAAAAGTATAAAACAATAATTTAATTCTTATTAAAACATAAGTATAAGGAAATAGTTTAATTCTTATTAAAACATAAGTATAAGCATGATCCAATATTAAACATGAAATGTTTTATACTTGCATTGTTTTTCTTGTATTTGAAATTAGTTGTTTAACCAGTTACAATGCATAATCCTGGAATTGTTACAATTGATTATACTTGGTTACCTTATAACTTATCGAGCAATCACATGATTATTAAAGTACGGTTAAACTTAATAAAATTTGGTAAAACCCTCATCATTGTATAGTTCCATACATTCCTAATTAAACGATGATTCAAATCTCTAAATCTATGTGAATTCTTAACCAACTATTTTAACTAGCATGTCACCTTGAGAAATTATTACCTCAAGAGGCAATATCCTTCACAACCATGCTTATTATTTTTGGTGACAGTAAATAATTAACAGTCAATAGAAGAATGTGCACCACGATTAACCTATGTCCAAATATTAAGTTGCATCAACCTATATATTTGCACTGGTGTAGTTTAGATTCTTAAAATAGAATATATCAATTATGTTTCACTTAAAGTTAAATTAAAAGGGTGAGAGTAAAGATTGCATAAGAAAATACTCTATCAAAATATTTATTTTCAAATTTTTGTTTGAGATTTATTTGAATATATAATTATTTTGATATGGTTTTCCAAATTTTTGTTTGAGATTTATTTGAATATATAATTATTCTGATATGGTTAGAATTTCTCTCTCTATATATAAAATAATAATACCAACTTTATTGTTAGGTTTATTATTACTGTAGTTTATAATATTTTCCATATAGTAACCATTGATCTATAATATATCAAGGAGTGGAGTCTATGATATTGAGTTTCTATTTCTATGTTTTTAGTGATATGCATATCTTAATT
>JASDQU010305790.1:44744-70362 GCA_032191745.1 Picea mariana | reverse complement strand
ATATATATGAATGAAGGTTTGGGTTTATATTTAAATATAATAATTGGATAATAATTTAATTAAGGTGCACGGGTTGGTGGACTCACGAGTTCACATTTATACTCATGCTTCTGTATCACGAGTTTGATCGACGACTTCCTCATTCCATACTTTGCCACTTTTTCGATAGTGGGTTTTCGGGAATTGTGTTTCTATTGTTCTGTGTTCTCCAAACAACACCCAGAATTCCGCGATATACAAATTGATAGCCCGACTCCTGCGCTGGCGAGCTCAAGTTTGCGCTTATATTCTTTTGTGACCTGCAAACAACTTCGAGGGTTCCGCGATATACAAATTGGCCACCGGAATCCCCATCATGCCAAAATAATAATAATAATCTTTCTAAGTTGATTTGGTTGCTTCTATTTTTATATGTGCATGGGTTTGAAGTCTGCTAAAAACGTTGGTACTAGGTATCCAATTTTGGCGTATGCCAAATGTAAATTTCCTGCTATCTTAACCTGTGCCAAATATAAATTTTATTTACATGTATAAAGCTTTAAAAGCTTGATTTTATTTCCATGTACAAAGATTTACAATCGTGATATTGAATTTGTATCATATATTGCAAATATAAATTTCCTGCTATTTTGGCCTGCCTGAATTTATATTATATATTTCAAATATAAATTTTCTGCTAATTTTGACCTATGCCAAATATAAATTTTATTTACATGTACAATGTTTAAAAGCATGAATTTGTATCATATATTTCAGTATTGGATTTTTTTAATATGTACAAAGCTTTAATGTACACAACTTTAATATGTTTCTTATTTTGTTTGTCACGGTGGTATAAAAAAGATGATTTTCTTTACTTGAATGTGTTCACTGGTTTATGCCATGCATTTATTTATTATGTGATCCTTCTTGGTGCACATCACAATTGTTGTTTGATGATTCGAAAAGCATCATCAATGGGTGCTGGCTTCAATTTCCGATTGTGCCTAGAAAATAGTTCAAATATGCAGATTTAAAACTTCCATCGCTTTACACATACGAAAAAGGTTACACTCCATAGAAAAAGTCCTATCAGTTTACACATACGAAAAAGGTTACACTCCATCGCTTTTTTCTAGTTTTGTTAAAATTTTAGAAAAATCTTAAATTTAAATACAAATATGATAATAGTCACCCAAAAATAAAAAATAAACATAAAACACTTATGTTATCCTTTTCCTTAACTTTTCATTGTTACCTGAATTGTTATCAGACCTGACCTGATCGACCATGCAGTCAAGCTTATCGTTGCCCTTGTTGTTTTTCCAAATCGATCGTTATAATCCCTACTGGCAGGGACTAATAACAATGAATAAGCTTGGAAAGCTTAACCAAATTTAAATTTATGATATCCCCATATACCTTCGACATGTGGTTCAATAAATTATACCAAATTATACATTGGACATGTGGTTCAATAAATTGAAATATCCCTTGTAATCATATATCTATTAGAATTTCAAATTTTCGATCGATAAGACTCGACCGATAGGGAGCATAGTCGTTCGTTGGTAAGGCACACAACACATACCTTAATGTGTTATAATATAACACATTGCCATATTACATTGTAATATGGCATGCCATATAACATTTAATAGCACAATTTTTAAGAGCATCTCATGACATAAAATTAAAAAAACACAATTTTTAAGAGCATCTCATGACATAATCTTTCTTAATAAATAGCTTTGTACATATAATATATGTTATTTAGGCAAATAATATACAAAAGCCAATACAATATTTAATGTTTTATAAATTGGAATATATATCCTTTAATTTATAAATAATCCAATTTTAATCTATACAATATTAATTACTATCTTAAAAAATACATATTAATAACTAACTAATTTTAAAACTTCAATTTTTAATATTGAATATTAATTACTCTATTACAAAATAGATATTAATAACTAATTCATTTTAAAACTTTAACTTTTAATATTTAATAATATTTATACATAATATTAAAAGAACACATTTTTAAGCATCTCAAAATAGATATTAATAACTAATTCATTTTAAAACTTCAATTTTTAATATTTAATAATAATTATACATAATATTGAAAGAACACATTTTTAAGCATCTTATGGTATAATCTTTCCTAATAAATAACTTTTTAATATATATGTTATCATTTTAAAACTTCAATTTTTAATATTTAATAATATTTATATATAATATTAAAAAAACACATTTTTAAGCATCTCAAAATAGATATTAATAACTAATTCATTTTAAAACTTCAACTTTTAATATTTAATAATATTTATACATAATATTGAAAGAACACATTTTTAAGCATCTTATGGTATAATCTTTCCTAATAAATAACTTTTTACATATATATGTTATTTAAGAAAATAATATACACTGGGCAATAAAGTAATTAATGTTTTTATAAATTGGGATATATATTCTTTATTTTAAAGATAATTCAATTTTAATTTATATAATATTAATTATTCTATTACAATAATTAATTCACTTTTCTTATTTATT
This sequence comes from Picea mariana, assembly GCA_032191745.1. Classification (NCBI taxonomy): domain Eukaryota; kingdom Viridiplantae; phylum Streptophyta; class Pinopsida; order Pinales; family Pinaceae; genus Picea; species Picea mariana. The sequence continues at coordinate 67,812 of JASDQU010305790.1, read as the reverse complement.
AATTTTATAATTATTATATTTATGTCGAAGATATGTATATAGAGATAATGTTTGTTCAAAACCTATCAATCAAGCAAAACTTGTCATCCAATACTACTTGTCATGTCATCTATTCACATGTCTCATGCCTCCTTTATTGTCCCTCAGGATACGATCTTATCTTCTATCTCCTTTGATGTCCATCGAGATACAATCTTATCTGTTATCTCCTCCTCCACCGTCACAACAATTTTCATGCACTAATAATATATGACCTAATCCACTAGCTACTTTTCACCATCATAGCTGTCAGTTTACGTGTGGGAGAGAGCATGAAAGAACTGTAGAACGACCCAATCGAGCTCTAGGAACCCCTGCTCATCGACTTCCAACAATGGGTTGGTACCCATCACCATTTCCATTGTGTCATCATCGAAGCTAGCCAAGCCAAGCTTGATGTTTCTTCTATTGAGTTGCCTAACATCTCTTCTATGAAGGACCTTTGTTTACCTTTGCATCTAGCGGCATATGATTCATGGTATAACGAACCCCATCATTAGAACAACAAGCCTCGCAAAACCAGTAATTTTTTTTTCGTTTATGTAGGAAAGTAATAACGACAATACACTTAAAACATCACAACACAACGACGAACACAACACACGTAATTCACGCAACATACAAACATAAAAACCTAGCATACTAGAACATCATGCATCCAGAAGCAACATATGAAATTCAATCAGACGAAGAATAAAAACGACTATCCGCTCATCCTACCCTGCAAGGTTAGGACCTCCAGGACACATAAGCAACACTCAAGCCCAGTTTTCCATCGATTTTGACCATTTAAGGTCTCAAGGCTGGTGAATGTTCTAAGGAACAATGAGGTGTCTACATCCCACCCCACACAATCAACCTAATCGACTAAGCTAACATCAACATCAACACGCATCTATCTCATCAATCCATCAATTAAACATGGAGCAAGGGTAATCATTTCCGTTGACCATCATACATCAACATTAATTAACTACGCATTAACAATCTAGTTCTAACTCAATCAAGCTTCATCAATATTTAATGGTTCATCAGAACATATATTAAATTAATCATTCTATCTACAAGGAGCAAGTAATATAACATCAATTCTTCAGCATAACTTACCTTAACCATTTGTTAAAAATTTCATGGCGCAAAGGATGCTAGTCCAATAATAGTTGATAAATCTATCACGCAAGTAAACAATGGGATCCATCCATAGTTAATACATAGAATCTGATTGCGCCCAGGTCTAAATTCATAAAACTCAAATATGACGAGAATTATATTTGTGCAATAGTGTGGTATTTACCAATCATCTTTCTAAAATATGGAAATTCAAGCGCATTACATAACATCAAGATAACCGTGCATGTGAATTTAATTACTGCTAACGCCAAATGGAAACCAAATAAGCATTATTTCACACCGACAACCATTCTCTTTTCTTATAAGATGCCATCTACTTTACATAAAAATTCCAGTGCCTGAAATGTAATCTAACCATAGACCTTTTCTAAGTTGTTTTATATGTCTAAATATCTAGAACTATCCCCTCTTCTCAACAACAAGTTATAATTATTGATATCAGTTCATACATACGTTTTTAACTTTCCAAGTGACAAAAGTAAAGGGAAACAATAAAACACTTCTTCTCCTTAATTTAAGGATAATACCCAAGGTAAGCCTTACTTCCTTAGCGCACAACATCAAGATCAACAATCAAAACAATAAGTGACAGACTGGAATTGATATATAGACAGAAAAGTGACAATTTTTCACAACCACATAATCTTACTCATCTTATATATCTAATTCATGAATTCAGAGAAACTTCTTGTAAGTAATTCAAGGATACGAACTCATTTACTTAACACGAGGATTAACACACTCTTTACACGTATCTGAAAATTAATTTAAATAATAACCTACTAGAATTAATGCTACAGTAACAAGTCTAACCCAAGTACGGATCCAACGAATTAATTTCTAAGTGTGAACGCATCAGTCTGAAGTTTAAAATTTGAACTGCAACTGAAATAGTTCTTGGAAGGAAATACATTCGACTGAATTAAAAACCCAGTGATTAGACTGAATGAATTATTTGTTGAAAAGAGTCTATTCAAAAATTAACTACAGAAGGGAATGCTGGGGACGCCACCGAACCAATTCTGAATCTATCTAAAGTTAAATTTCATTACCCAAGTCTTGACAACAACTATAAGTTTCGATGCAAAAGGGTCTCTGCACAATCCTAGACGTTAAGGAAACCAATCACCCAATGCAGATGACGCGCTGACCAGAGTAATCATTAAATAAATAAATTATTAAGTGGGAAGGGATGCGTCCACATCCTTTGCGCAGACCATCTCCAGGCATTGTACTGAACACAAGAGCGAAAGGTGTGGCGCAATGAATCAAGGAAAATCGCGTGGCAACGAACTCCTACTCGACGCTTGACAAACAACAACAAGGAGATGCGACCCCACCCACACAAATGTTAGCTAAGGACCAAATATACAAGACCCAACCACGCCCACGTACCTATAGGAAGCTCGACCTTTTGTCGAGGCTATACCACACTGAGGGACGTTGAGCATGTGGTCCTGAGCACCCAAGGATGCAGGTAAGCTTCTATGAAGTTGAAGCGAACCAGGAAGGGAAGCTTGGGTGATGCGCACATGCTGGAAGGGAGTTGAGTGAAGGTAAAGGGTGTAGGCACCCACACATAACTACTAAAAGGGAGCGCTGTGCCCAAGGGTCTGATGTAAAACTCCTGCTCAGAAGGAAGGTACGAGTCAAGATTCAACTAGCCAGAGGGTAGAACGAGGAAGGGGCTACCTGAGCAAGGAGAGTTCTGTGCATTACAAGCCTGGGCGTACAATGAAACGAGGAGACTGCGCATGAGGGTTATGGGTACAACTATAACAAGGATAAGAAAAAACTAGCGTTGGGAGGCTGTATTTAAAGAAGGCTCTTAAAAAAACTCTCGAAAGGGTGTTACAGTTGAACTTGGAATTACAGGGAAACAATAAGAATCAAAATGCTAGCAGGTATGCTAGCTTAAAGGGAAACAAATTCCCTCCCACAGTAGATCCTCCAAGGATGACTTTAAAACACATGCCTTACTTTTATTTTTATAAACCCTTTTTCTTTTCAAGAGTAAAATAACAACACCCAAACCTCATCTAGATATGCCAATGCAGAGATGCACTCAAAATTCTGAGGCTATGGTCAATTAAATAATGAATTCAGGGAGCCATTCGCTTGCTGGGCGAATTACAGGCAAGATGAAGGTAGGATTAAAAAAAACCCAGAGAGGTGCTTGACGTAAAAGGGAGGGGCTACGCTAGGTTCTTGGCGCAATAAAGTCTGAGTGTAAAACAAACAAAAATTAAAGGAAAACGTCGGGCTTCAAAATTTAAGGCGCAACTAAACAAAACGCCAGACCACCACTTAGGCATGTTAAGCAAGAAAACCCAGATGCAGCTAAACACTCAAAATCCAAGGTGCAAAGTCGATATATCCCACGACACAGAGGTAGAAGGTTGAACCCAAATGTCAAGATCAATCCCAACTATCCACAACAGGCGATCTCGCCCACCATAACATATCATTATTGAATTCAACAAACATAGATATAATACCAATTCTAACTAAAATACAACTAGAAATTAAGGCGTACTGTAACCGTAGGCGGATGATACGAAGTCATTGTCCCCCGCGCGCGTTCCGTCCACCTCCCGCTTTCCAACCATTGAGACCTCACCGATACCTCCCAGCCAACGCTAGGGGTACAATTCTTCCCCTTGAGGCCCCCAAGTCGCAAAGGGACCACACACACAATACTAGAGAATGTTATCACCCAGCTCACCTCGCAAGATCGAGCTACCACTCGTTATCCGCGCTGGGTATCCCAACGCCCACAATAAAATTCAGTCAAGATAAATTTTGGCAGCGAACCTTACGCAAACCAGACATGATCCATACTCCTCCTCCACCATCCTTTTTATAGAGTTTTCTTAGTGATTACTTTCCCAAACTCTCATTAGATTCTTTTTATTAATTTTTATTAGGATAAACCTCCCCCGTACACATGTCACCTGATCCCTTAGTTGCACCAGAAAATCAATTTATTAATTAATTAAATTTGTCTATTTTCCTTTCCCACCTAAAAGAGTTCCTAAAAACGCTCCTTGGTGTCCCTTTATTCCATTACAATTCTTAAATGACTTACGCCTTACTTAAATCCTAGTTGAGTTCACAACATAAAGTTCCAAAGGCTAGATTCCTTACTAAGTTAGACATTCCCCTTTTTCTTTAAGTTCCCCTTTTTAACTAAGTTCAGAATTAACAAGTTTAGACAAAGACAACAATTTACCCTTTTAATAAATTAACCCTCCCTTAAAATTTTACTTTAATTATTAATGTTTGAATTTTCTTTACCCCCTTCTTTTTACATGTCTAATTAGTTTTTTTTTTCATAGGTTCCACTTTGACCTAGTTTTTAAATTCACTAGGCTTGGCGATAGTTTTTAAGGGAAACAAAATTGTTATTAAACTTTACTCATACCCTCATTCATTTTAAGGCTGACCAAGTCCTAAGGAGGCACAATTTTCTAGGCACTAGGTTTATTAATCTTACTAGAGTTAAAATCTTGACATTCCCTTCAAGACGCACTACGTGCTCCAAGGGTGTTGCTAGCCTTTTCCCATTTATTTGCTCGACATGCCCTTCAAGACGTACTACATACTCCAAGGGTTACACTCGCCTTTTGATTGAATTTGGTAGATTCCAAACATCGAGAGTCAATACTCTATCAAGTGACCTTGTGGGAGATTAAGGGCCTCTAAGGAATAAGGACCCTGCCTTATTACGCGCCCCTTAGAATCATCGTGAGAGACTATCACAATATTCCCTCATGACATCGTGGATCTCTCGAACTAGGTAATCGTTAGCGTACAGTTTGAGCCACGATGGGGGTGCTAGTCAGTTGTCAATCCAATCCCTGACTTGATCTGGAGTCCAAGGAGATCCATCGATGCCATCGACATCCTTTAACGTCTAAAGTCGTTCACACTCAGGAGAAACCAGTCAATAGCACATGTCGATATAAATATAGTAAAAATAACATATCAGATCCACAACATCTCATCATCATAATCAAAACAACCAATCATATAATGAACCGGATCACTTGCATGCATGTGTCCTCAAAGAATAAGTTTGATTAGTGTGTGCAAGAGTAGGATGTTACATACACCCCCTCTTGCTTTAAACATTGTCCTGAAGTTTCACAGTATGTAAGTGCCAAATTAAAGTGTCTAACAATATCAATATGTCTAGTTATCAAACAAAAATGGAAACTGCTGACACATAGCATATGCGTTCTCTCAGGTCGTCGAGTGCAGACTATAGTTATCCCACTGGATCTTGACCTGATCTACTGTTCAACGTCATAGTTTTTGAATGCGATGGTCCAGAATACAGATTGGATATTCCATGAGCACACCCTCGTTCGATACCTGCAAGGAACTCATGTCAATAACATGTGTAAGATCACTAACATAATGTTTCAAAATAGATACGTGAAAAGCATCGTGCATACGCTTCAAAGAATCAGGCACGGCTAGTCGATAGGCCATGGGCCCCTTCCTTTCCATAACCACAAAATGTTCCATGAACCTAGGAGAGAGTTTAGAATCCTTTCCAAAATTGATCAAACTCTTATGCGATTTCACTCGTAAGAAGTCTCGATTGCCAACTTCATAACTACGGTCGACACGATGCGCATCGACATAACTCTTATGCCGATCCTGCGCTTCCTTTATCCTTTGTATTATGGTTTTCATTTGGTCTTCCATTTCTTGGATTGCTTTTGGTCCCACCAGGACTCTATCCTCAAGCTAATCACAACTCAAAGGCATCTGACATGGTCACCCGTAAAGAAACTCGAAAGGTACCATCTTAATGGAGCTTTGATAACCATTGTTATATGAAAATTATACTAGTGGCAAGAATTCTTCCCAACGCTTATGTTGGTCCATTACGTACACACACAACATATCCTCCAATATTTGGTTCATTTGCTCGGTTGCCCGTTTGTATTCAGGTGATATGCGGTACTAAAGTTAAGTTGGGTTCCCAAGGCCTCTTGGAAACTAGTCCAAAATCTTCCTGTAAACACCAATCCTCGAGCGGATATAATCCTCTTAGGCATGCCATGCAACTTGACGATCTCGTTGATGAAAAATATAGCTATGTCAGGATCCCAATACGTCGTATGCACCAGAATAAAATGTCCACTCTTCGTCAGAGTGTAGACTACTACAGAAATCGAGTCGTGTCTCCTTGCCGTTAGTGGCAATCTAACAATGAAATACATAGAAATGACCTCCCATTTCGATTCTGGAATAGTGTGTGGCTGTAGTAAACCTGTCGGATGTCTATTTTCATCCTTCACTTGCTGACATTCTAGACATATTTCCACATAGTTGACTATGCCTGCCTTCATTCCTTTCTAGAAGAATAAGGGTTTAAGGTCTGCCCTCATCTTCGTGACTCCAGGATGAGCCATGTACACTGCTCGATGAGACTCGTTTATGATCAAAATCCTTAACTCGTCGTTGGGCGGTACTTAAATATGATTGTTAAACCTCAATAATCCTTCATTGTCCGCATTAAATCCTTCAAATTTTGGCACCATCACGGTGTTTTGTCCGATAAATTCCTTAACCTATTTATACCATTCATCATTGCACCGTAAAGTTAGAATATTTTCATGTAGATTCGTCTAAAGAGGCATCACCGAAAATATGTGTGGTCTCCGACTCAATGCATCAACCACTCTGTTCACTATTCCTTTTATGTAAGTAATCTAGAAATTGTACTTGCTAAGCAATTTTGACCAACGCCTTTGTTGCGCGTTCAAGTCGCTTTGCTTAAAAATGTGTTGTAGACCACAATGGTTTGTTTTTAGTTTGAATTTTCATCTGATCAGGTAGTTTCTACAAAATCTCAAGGCATATACAATGGCTAACAACTCCAAATCGTGTGTCACATAGTTCTCCTCATGCCTTCTCAACTTTCTCGAGATGTAAGCGATCACTTGATCATCTTGCATCGAGACTTTACCTAAGCCTTCCTTGGATGCATTAGTGAATACAAAGAAATCCTTGTCCATGCCAGGGACCTTTAGTATTGGCACTGTTGTCAACAACTCCTTGAGCTTCCGAAATGTTTCTGTGCATTTCTCGGTCCAAACAAACTTCTTTTTCTTCTTCTGCAATTCTGTCATCGGATTTTCTATCTTCGAAGAACCCTCAACGAACCGTCGATAATATCTCGCTAAAACCATGAAGCTACTCACTTATGGGACATTTGTCGCCGCAAGATATTCCATAATATCCTTGACATTTGCTGGATCCACAACAATACCTTCTTCGGAGATGACATTCCCTAAATAATGAATCTTTGATTGATAAAACAAGCATTTCAACAGCTTCCCAAACAATGTTTTCTCTTGTAGACACTATAGTATCATGCACAAGTGCTCGTCATGCTCCTCCATCGTCCGAGAGTAAATCAAAATATCATCAATGAATACTTGGATGAACTTGTCCAAGTATTTGCGGAACACACCGTTCATAAAACTCATAAATACCCCTGGGACATTCGTCAGTCCAAACGGTAAAACGGTAAACTCGTAATGTCCAAAACTCGTCTTAAAGGCGGTCTTAGGGATGTCGTCCTCCTTGATCTGTAATTGGTGATAACTTGATCTCAAGTCAATCTTTGAAAACACCATCGCGCCTTTTATCTGATCAAACAGATCATCAACCCTTGGAAACATATAATGATTCTTGATCATTGCCTTGTTCAATTGACGATAATCAATGCAAAGTATCCACGACCAATCCTTCTTTCGTATGAAAATAATAGGCGCACCCCATGGTGACACACTTGGACGTATAACTCCTAGGTCCAAAAACTCCTTTAGTTGCATTTTCAACTCCTGTAACTCCAGGTTCGACATCCAATAAGGCATTCTTGTTATCGGTTCAGTTCCCGGTTTTAGGTCGATGGTAAATTCCAATTCCCTCTCAGGCGGTAACCCTGTCAACTCCTCTGGGAAGACATCCACAAACTCTTGTACTACCAGAAGGTTTTCTAGTCCTTTCGCCACACCCTTTTCATTTAACGCAAGGATTGCTAAATCTTGCATCCCTTGTGCATGCTCTTCTGTAGTTGTAGGGAAGAGATGAACCTTAGGGAAACTCCCTGTTTCCTACCTACAATCACACGTCTCTGTCCCTCATCATCGACCAAGATCAATTGTTTCGTCTTACAGTTTAGTATCGCCTCATGCAATTCCAACCAGTCCATATCGATCACGACGTCATAAGACCCTAATATCATCACGTACATGTTTTCCCTTGTGACAAAGTCTCCCAGGTTGAGGCTACAACCTGTAACCTTCCCTCCAACCTTTTGTTTGTCTCCTGAAGCCATTTCTACAAAGCTAAACTCATCCTGTTTGACTTCCTTTACCTTAATTCTTTTTAGTGCTGCACCAGAAATAAAACCCTCTGTAGCACCTGGATCTATCAAAATACTAAGGGTCTGGTCAGCAACAGTACCTGACATATTGAGCACAGTCGACTGGTTCTCTACCTGGAGGTTATTCATCGTTGCATGAATCTAATGGGCCTTGTCCAAATCTCCCACGGTATTAGGTCCGGCTGATCCAGATGCTCTGGTCCTCTCAAATGGGCAGTCACGCTGGTAATGTGGGTCTCCACATGTCCAACACCTTGTCTTCGGTCCAATACTCCTAGTACCTGAATTAGAATTTGATGGCCCATCGGCCTGGAACCTTGTTCTATTCTGCTGAACAAGCCTAAACTGCTATTGTTGCGGTCGATGTTGTTGTTGGTGTTGTGGTCCTCTGTAAGGAGTCTGCTGCTGAGGCACTGGTCATCGAGGTGTAGTGAAGGTGGATTCTCTCGGAGTGCCACGATATCCTAGTGGATGTTTATCTGGTGTCTAATGCTGCTGCACACCAGATGACGCCTGTCCAGTTGGTCTCGCTGGAGTTTTTCTCTGAGCCCTGCTAAAGATCTCCTCCTCTTCTATGAGGGCCTTCTGGACAACATCATGCAAGGTTTGAGGCATTAAAATCCTCACCTTTGCATGAATGTTGATACTAAGGCCGAACACGAACTTGTTAACCTTAATTTTCTCGGTATTCAGGTGCAGAACATACCGAAGTAGCTCCATGAAACGGGCCTCATACTCGGGCACCATATGACCGCCCTATCACAAGGCATTGAACTCATTGAGCCGACACTCAATGAATTCCTTAGATAGATAACTCTATCGAAACCATTCCTCGAACAATTCCCATGACATGTGTTCGACGACCATGTTCAATTTTGGCAGGAGCGTCTTACACCATAGAAGAGCACTCCCCTTCAGTTGAAATACCACCATGCGGACCTTCATGTTGGAGGTATAGTCGCAAAGTGCAAAGCACATAAACATATTCTCCAACCATGCCTCAGCGACTGTGTCGTTCGGGGCACCAAAGAACTCGAGAAATTTGACCTTCTCGATTTCACGGTGAATGCTACCAGTACCGATCGGAGCGCGTGGTGAACCCTCAGGAGGTGTCGATGCCCTGGCCTCATATCTATGCAAATGGCTGATCAGTGCCTCAAAAATCCTCTGAAAGGACCTCATCAACCCAACCACATCACCCAAAACTATCTCTTCCTTCCCGACAACCTATTCGTCTCCCTGGAGGTTAGACCCCTCGGGCGTGGATGCTACTAGGGGCATTGCGCCTCCTCCCCTAGCACCCCGTCGTCTACCTCTGCGGTGTCCTCTAACCATTATTACTTGCACGAATACAAATCAATTTAATTAGTGACATTTATATCAAATATCTAATCAATGGAAGTCGTAGTGATCCCATATCGTGGGTCGAACTGGCTCTGATACCATATGTAACGAACCCCATCGTTAGAACAACAAGCCTCACAAAACCAACACATTTTTTTTTCTTTTATGTAGGAAAGTAATAACGACAATACACTCAAAAATCGCAACACGATGACGAACACAACACAAGTAATTCACACAACATACAAACATAACAACCTAGCATACTAGCACATCATGCAGCTAGAAGCAACATACGAAATTCAATCAAACGAAGAATAAAAACAACTACCTGCCCATCCTACCCTGCAAGGTTAGGACCTCTGGGACACATAAGCAATGCTTAGGCCCAGGTTCCCATCAATTTTGACCATTTAAGGTCTCAAGGATGGTATCCTTTTTGAGGAACAAGGAGGTGTCTACATCCCACCCCACACAATCAAACCAATTGACTAAGCTAACAACAACATCAACAATCATCTATTTCATCAATCCATCAATTAAACATGGACAAGGGTAATCATTTTCGTTGACCATCATACATCAAAATTAATTAACGACGCATTATAAATCTAGTTCTAACTCAATCAAGCTTCATCAATATTTAATGGTGCATCAAAACAAATTTTTAACTAACCATTCTATCTACAAGGAGAAAGTAATCTAACATTGATTCTTCAACATAACCCAAACGCGAGATAACCTTACTAAACCATCACTCATGACTTACAATTCACAAGTGCAAGAGGTCTAAAGTCTACCTTAACCATTTATTAAACATTTCATGGCGCAAAGGTTGCTAGTCCAATAATAGTTGATAAATATATCACACAAGTAAACAATGGGGTCCATCCATTGTTAATACATAGAATTGGATTGCACCCAGGTCTAAATTCTAAAACTCAAATATGACGAGAATTATAATTGTGCAATAGTATGGTATTTACCAATCATCTTTCTAAAATATGGAAATTCAAGTGCATTACATAACATCAAGGTAACCGTGCGTGTGAATTTAATTACTGCTAACGCCAAATGGAAACCAAATAAGAATTATTTCACAGTGGAAACCATTCTCTTTTTTTATAAGATGCCATCTACTTTATATAAAAAAATTGGTTCCTAAAATGTAATCTAACCACAGACCTTTTCTAAGTTGTTTTATATGTCTAAAGATCTAGAACAATCCCCTCTTCTCAACAACAAGTTATAATTATTGATATCAGTTCATACATACGTTTTTAACTTTCCATGTGACAAAAGTAAATGGAAACTCTAAAACACTTCTTCTCCATAATTTAAGGATAATACCCAAGGTAAGCCTTACATCCTTAGCGTGCAACATCAAGATCAACAATCAAAACAATAAGTGACAGGTTGGAATTGAGATATAGACGAAAGAGTGGCGATTTTTCACAACCACATAATCTTACTCATCTTATATAACTAAGTCATGAATTAAGAGCAACTTGTTGTAACTAATTCAAGGATACGAACTCATTTACTTAACACAAATCTTAACACACTCTTTACACGTATATGAAAATTAATTTAAATAATAACTTACTAGAATTAATGCTACAATAACAAGTCTAACCCGAGTACCAATCCAACAAATTAATTTCTAAGTGTGGAAGCATCAGTTTGAAGTTTAAAATTTGAACTGCAACCGAAATAGTTCTTGGCAGGAAATACGTTCGGCTGAATTAAAAACCCAGTGATTAGACTGAACAAATTATTTTTTAAAAAGAGTCTATTCCAAAATTAACTACAAAAGGGAACGCTGGGGACACCATCCAACCAATTCTGAATCTGTCTAAAGTTAAATTTCATTACCCAAGTCTTGACAACAACTACACGTTTTGATGCAAAAGGTTCTATGCACAATTCTAGACGTTAAGGAAACCAATCACCCAAGGAAGATGATGCATTGACTAGAGTAATAATTAAAGAAAGAAACTATTAAGTGGGAAAAGACACGTCTGCATCCTCTATGCAGACCATCTCTAGGCATTGTACTGAACAAAAGAGTGAAATGTGTGGCACATGGAATCAAGGAAAATCGTGTGGCAGTGAACTCCTAGCCGAAGCTTGACATGCAACAACAAGGAGAGGTGACCCTACCCATGAAAATTTTAGCCAAGGAATCAATCGCCAGGACCCAACCACGCCCACGTACCTAGAGGAAGCTCAACCTTCTGTCGGGTCTATACCACACTGAGGGATGCTGAGTGTGTGGTCCTAAGAACCCAAGGATGCGGGTAAGCTTTTACGAAGTTGAAGCAAACCAGGAAGGGAAGCTTGGGTGATGCGCACACACTAGAAGGGAGTTGAGTGAAGGTGTGTGGTGTAGGCACCCACACATAATTACTAAAATGGAGCACTGAGACAAAGGGTCCGATGGAAAACTCCTGCTCAGAAGGAAGGTACGAAGTCAAGTTGCAACTAGCCAGAGGGTAGAACGAGGAAGGGGCTACCTGCGCAAGGAGCGTTTTGTGCATTACAAGACTGGGCGTACAACAAAACGAGGATACTGAGCATGAGGTTTTTGGGTACAACTATAACAAGGATAGGCATAAACTAGCGTTGGGAGGCTGTATTTAAAGAAGGCTCTCAAGAAAACTCTCGAAAGGGTGTTACAATTGAACTTGGAATTACAGGGAAACAATAAGAATCAAAATGCTAGCAGGTATGCTAGCTCAAAGGGAAACAAACTCCCCCCCACAGTATATCCTCCAAGGAGGACTTAAAAATGTAGGCCTTACTTTTATTTTTATAAACCATTTTTTTTCCAGAGTAAAAGAACAACACCCAAACCTCATCTAGATCTTCCAACGCAGAGATGCGCTGGAAATTCCAAGGCTATGGTCAATTAAACAAGGAAGTCATGGGGCCATTCTCTTGTTGGGAGAATTATAGGAAAGGTGAAGGTAGGATTAAAAAAACGCAGAGAGGTGCTTGACGTAAAAGGGAGGGGCTGCGCTAGGTTCTTGGCGCAATAAAGTCTGAGTTTAAAACAAACAAAAATTAAAGGAAAACGTCAAGCTTCAAAATTTAAGGTGAAACCAAACAAAACGCCAGACCAACACTCAGGCATGGCGAGCAAGAAAATACAAATGCAACTAAACACTCAAAATCCATGGTGCAAAGTCAAGATATCTCATGACGTGGAGGTAGAAGGGAGAACCAAACCGTCAATATCAATCCCATCTATCAACAACAAGCGATCTCTCCCACCATAACATATAATTACCGAATTCAACAAAAATAGATCTAATACCAATTCTAACTAAAATATAACTGAGAATTAAGGCGTACGTAACCGTAGGCAAATAATCTGAAGTCGTTGTCCCACGCACACGCTTCGTCCAGCTCCCGCTTGCCAACCAATGAGACCTCACTGGTACCTCCCAACCAACACTAGGGGTACTCTTCTTCCCCCCGAGCCCCCCGAGATGCAAAGGGGCCACACACACAATACCAGAGAATTATAGCACCCAACTCACCTCGCAAGGTCGAGCTACCACTCGTTATCCGAGCTGGGTATCCCAACTCCCACAATAAAATTTAGTCAAGATAAATTTTGGTAGCGTAACCTTACGCAAACCAGACGTGATCCATACTCCTCCTCCACCATCCTTTTTATAGAGTTTTCTTAGTGATTACTTTCCCAAACCCTCATCATATTCTTTTTGTTAAATTTAATTAGGATAAACCTCCCCCATACACATGTCACCCAATCCCTTAGTTGCACCAAAAAATCAATTTATTAATTAATTAAATTTTCCTATTTCCCTCGTCCACCTAAAAGCATTCCTAAAAACGCTCCTCGGTGTCCCTTTATTCCCTTACAATTCTTAAATGACTTACGCCTTACTTAAAGCCTAGTTGAGTTCACAATAGAAAGTTCCAAAGGCTAGATTCCTTACTAAGTTAGACATTCCCCCTTTTTTTTAAGTTTCCCATTTTCTTTAAGTTCCCCTTTTTAACTAAGTTCAGAATTAGCAAGTTTAGACAAAGACAACAATTTACCCTTTTAATAAATTAATCCTCCATTAAAATTTTACTTTAATTATTAATGTTTGAATTTTATCTACCCTGTTCTTGTTACATGTCTAATTAGTTTTTTTTTTCATAGGTTCCACTTAGACCTAGGTTTTAAATTCACTAGGTTTGGCAACAATTTTTAAGGGAAAAAATTTGTTATTAAACTTTACTCATACCCTCATTCATTTTAAGGCTGACCAAGTCCTAAGGAGACATAGTTTTCTAGGCACTAGGTTTATTAATCTTACCAAAGTTAAAATCATGACGTGCCCTTCAAGACACACTATGTTCTCTAAGGGTGCCACTCGCCTTTTCCCATTTTATTTGCGCGACATGCCCTTCAAGATGCACTACGTGCTCCAAGGGTGCCACTATCCTTTTGACTGAATTTGGTAGACGCCAAACCCCTGGAGTCAATACTCTGTCAGGTGACCTTGTGGGAGACTAAGGGCCTCTAAGGAATAAGGACCATGCCTTATTGCGCACCCCTTAGAATCATCGTGAGTGACTGTCACAACCTTCCCTCATGACATCGTGGATCTTTCGAACTAGGTAATCGTTAACCTACAGTTTGAGCCACAGCGAGAGTGCTAGTAGCTTGTGGCAGGGCTACTGCCACACCTCTCCCTTAATGTATTTGGTTGTCGTGCGTGACCCCTTTACTCAAAATGCGATTCTAGTTGGCAAGCTATCGTCAGCCTGCATCCATCAATGAATCATGTCAGCTATAATCAATCAACATCATAATATCTAGTCATATGTCACATCTATAATATCAAAACATTCAAACCATAACAGTCCACTCCTTGAATCTATCCAGAGTCCAAGGAGATCCATCGATGCCATCGACATCCTCTAACATCCAGAGTCCTGCACACTCAGGAGAAACCAATCAATAACACATGTTGATATAAATATAGCAAAAATAACATATCATTAGATCCACAACATCTCATAATCATAATCAAAACAACCAATCTTATAATGAACCGGATCACTTGCACATATGTGTCCTCAAAGAATAAGTCCAATCAGTGTGTGCAAGAGAGAGATGTTACACTTGGTTCATCGATGGCGGGGAGGCTCAAAATATTGGTTGAACTCTATGAAAAATCGTGAGTTTTCTCAGGTTGTACAAGATTATAGTTGTGGGTATTTTCATGTGGCAACGAAGGGTATTGCGTCGGGAGAAAATTGAGGTTTCTCTAATGTTCTAGGAGTGAATTTGATGCATGATTCTAAATTACTGGAATTAGACTCATAGTTTTTGAACCAAGCACATCCAAGGCCTTTCAAGTTTCCTTGGGCTATTCCACATCAGTATGGGCATTCAAACACTTGGAGAATCAATTGGGAGAAAAAATATAAGAAGAATGTCCAACAATATCCTCAAGCTATAGTGCTCAATGGGATTCAAGATGATAAAATGAACAATTGATTTTGTGATGCTATTATATCTACTACAAACACTCAATATGTAGTCAAAGATTCTAAGGAGATCCAAATATTATTAGCTCCTATTGTTTCCTCTAAGAATATACAAAACCTTGTTGAGACTGAGTGTGCTCTGAACCAAAGTGGAACCCCCTCTAGGTTTGTACAACATAACTTTTTTTTTCTTTCCCATTTTCGAGATTTTTAGTAGAATGCATATTTCTTGAGTGCATTTGTTTATTTTATAGTTGCATAGCACCCCTAGTGGCAGGATGGCCTCCTATCTAGAGCTTCAGAAATAATTTGGCTTCATAGCCCAAAGTAGTTGCGATCCCCTCTTGCAATCCCTCCAGCTACAGATCTAGGGGAAAATAAAATTAAAACCATGTGCGTCAAAGTAAATGTAGAGGGCATACCTATAGGCCACAATATTGACTTGAAGGCCTATGGAATTTATGAAAATATCTTTGTTTCTATCAATGAAATGTTCTAAGGCTTTATGAACAATTTGTTTCCTAATCACTCAAACATGGACTAAAATTATTACAAAAATATTCTAAATATTTTTCTTTCTCTATTTGCAGCTCTAACATCAGAAGGAATTCCTTTGTCTAAAAATAATAAAACTTAAGCGAGTCTCTTGAATGTAAGGGACTATGTCTTTGTTTACAAGGACAATGAAGGATATCACATGCTTGTTGGAGATTTTCCTTAGGAGTAAGCATCATAAATTATCATCCTAATCTCGTGTTTTTATCATTCTTACAGATTTTTTAAGTGATTTTTTTTTTTAGGATGTTTGTGAATATTCTGAAGAGATTATGTGTAATGAAGAGTTCAGATGCCATTAGTCTGGGTGAAAATTTAATATTTTTCATTGCGAAAACATTCTTGTGAAGAAGTGTTTATGAGTGAGAGCACCAATGTCGACATGTGTGAATCAAGTAGCATGAATACAACAATGGTCACAGTCAAATATATCTTCAAATCTCTCGACATAAATGACCAAGAGGATGACGATGAAGTTTGAGACGTTCGAGGCCCAACCAAGGCCATCATATTTTCATTGGGAAACCCTAGGGTCAAATAAATTAGAGGATTTATGCATCTCTTCCACGATATTTGCAAGCCTTTGAAATCTCTAGAGGGCCTTCCAGTATTCATTCACTTATTTTTCTTTCCCTGGTTTTTTTTTTTTACAAAGGTTTTCCCTCATGGAAGTCACTGGTTTGATTCCCATGGATGTCCTTTCTTTTAAGCTCCAATCCCTTGCATATGGATTTATAAGGGGAGTAGGGTGAGAAATGAAGGCTCAAATTGACCTATTGAGTTTTCCCTATTCGAACTAGTCACTCGATCCATCCATTTGATCGATCAAACCAAGGAACCGTATCTTTCTTCCCTTCCCTAACATAGCATACGTTGCCTCTGAAGAAACCTGTCCCCTACAACAAAGAAGGTATAATACTACTTGGGATGGCTTGGCTACCTAGGGGTCAACATGTGTACTATCCAACCAATCACAAGATTCCATGTGAAAATTAAAAAACCTCAAAATTTATATTATTATTTTTTAAATATATAATATTAAGTAAATTTTGTTTATTTTACATATTTTATTATATAATTAATGTAAAATTTAATATATCAATATTTAATTATATATTCATTTTCTATAGAATATCTTGTCAAAAATTTTGTCAAAAATTAGTTCAATCACCAATAACAATAATAATGAAAAAGCTTGAAAAACTTAACCAAATTTAAATTTATGTATATGATATCCCTATATACAATATACCTTGGACATGTGGTTCAATAAATTATACCTTAGAAATGTGGTTCAATAAATTGAAATATATGATTAAATAAACTATTTAATCATATATCTATTACAACTTCAAAATTTAACATTTAATAATGCTTATACATAATATTAAAAGAACACAATTTTTAGAGCATCTCATTATATAATATTTCTTAATAAATAGCTTTGTACATATAATATATGTTATTTAAGCAAATAATATACAAAAGGTAATAACGTAATTAATGTTTTATAAATTGAAATATATATCATTTAATTTTAAGATTATCCAATTCTAATCTATATAATATTAATTACTCTATTACAAAATAGATATTAATAACCAACTCATTTTAAAACTTCAATTTTTAATACTTAATAATATTTATACATAATAATAAAAGAACACAATATTTTTTTTGAGCATCTCCATATTAAAACTTCAATTTTTAATATTGAATAATATTTATACATAATATTAAAAGAACACTTTTTTTTTTTGGGAGCATCTCATGGTATAATATTTCCTAATAAATAATTTTGTATAATATTTATACATAATATTAAAAGTACACATTTTTTTAAGCATCTCATGGTATAATATTTCCTAATAAATAATTTTGTATGTTATTTAGGCAAATAATATACACCGGGCAAAGTAATTAATGTTTTTTATAAATTGGAATATATATTCTTTAATTTTAAGATAATTCAATTATAATCTATATAATATTAATTACTTTATTACAAAATACATATTAATAATTAATTCATTTTTCTTATTTATTAATTTTATAACCATTATATTTATGTTGAAGGTATGTATATAGGGACAATGTTTGCTCAAAACCTATCAATCAAGCAAAACTCGTCATCCAATACCACTTGTCATGTCACTTATGTCCCTCGGGATACGATCTTATCTTTTATTTCCTTTGATTTCCATCAAGATACAATCTTATCTGCTATCTCCTTCTCCACTGTCATAACAATTGTCATGCACTAATAATATATGACCTAATCCACTAGCTACTCGTCACCATCATAGCTGTCAGTTTACATGTGGGAGAGAGCATGCAAGAATTGCAGAATGACCCAATCGAGCTCTAGGAACCCCTACTCATCGACTTCCAATAATGGGTCGGTACCCATCACCATTTCCATTGTGTCATCATTGAATTTGGCCAAGCCAAGCTTGACGTTTCTTCTATTGAGTTGCCTAATATCTCTTCTATGAAGAACCTTTTTTTACTGTTGCATCTAGGGGCATATGATTCTTGGTTCATCCATAGCGGGGAGGCTCAAAAATATTGGTTGAACTCTTTGAACAATCATGAGTTTTCTCAAGTTGTACTAGATTATAGTTATGGGTATTTTCACGCGGAAACGAAGGGTATTGCATTAGGAGAAAAGTGAGGTTTCTCTAATGTTCTAGGAGTGAATTTGATGCATGATTCTAAATTACCGAAATTAGACTCAAAGTTGTTGAACCAAGCACATCCAAGGCCTTTCATGTTTCTTT
This sequence comes from Picea mariana, assembly GCA_032191745.1. Taxonomy (NCBI): domain Eukaryota; kingdom Viridiplantae; phylum Streptophyta; class Pinopsida; order Pinales; family Pinaceae; genus Picea; species Picea mariana. The sequence continues at coordinate 49,038 of JASDQU010305790.1, read as the reverse complement.
GGGATATTCCACATCAGTATGGACTTGAAAACACTTGGAGAATCAATTGGGAGAAAAAATACAAGAAGAATGTCCAACAATATCCTCAAGCTATATTGCCCAATGGGATTCGAGATGATAAAACGAACAATTGATTTTGGGATGCTACTATATCTACTACAAACACTCAATATGTAGTCAAAGCTTCTCAGGAGATCCGAATATTATTAGAACCTATTGTTTTCTCTAAGAAGATAAAAAACCTTGTTGAGATTGAGTGTGCTCTGAACCAAAGTGGAACCCCCTCCAGGTCTATACAACATAACTTTTTTTTTTCTTTCCCATTTTTGAGATTTTTAGTAGAATGCATTTTTCCTGAGTGCATTTGTTTATTTTATAGTTGCAGAGCACCCCTAGTGGTAGGATGGCCTTCTATATAAAGATTTAGAAATAATTTGGATTCATAACCCAAAGCATCCATGATCCCCTTTTGTAATCCCTCCGACTACAGATCTAGGGGGAAATAAAATTAAAACCATGTGTGTCAAAGTAAATGTGGATGGCATGCCTATAGGCCACAAGATTGACTTGAAGCCCTATGACATTTCTGAAAACATATTTGTTTCTCTCGATGAAATGTTCTAAGGCTCTATGAATGATTTGTTTCCTAATCACTCAAACTTGGAATAAAATTATTATAGAAATATTCTAAATATTTATCTTTCTCTATTTACAGCTCTAACATCAGAGGCAAGTCTGTTGCCTAAAAATAATAAAACTTAAGCGAGTCTCTTCAATGTAAGGGACTATATATTTGTTTACATGGACAGTGAAGGAGATCACATTCTCGTTGGAGATTTTCCTTGGGAGTAAGCATCATATATTATCATCCTAATCTCTTCTTTTTATCATTCTTACATAGTTTTTTAAGTGATTTTTTTTTAGGATGTTTGTGAATACTGTGAAGAGATTGTGTGTAATGAAGAGTTAAGATGCCATTAGTCTGGGTGAAAATTTAATATTTTTCATTGTGAATACATTCTCGTGAAGAAGAGTTTATGAGTGAGAGCGTCAATGTCGACATGTGTGAATCAAGTAGCATGAATACAACAATGGTCGTGTTCAAATATATCTTCAAATCTCTTGACATAAATGGCCAAGAGGATGACAACGAAGTTTGAGACGTTCGAGGCCCAACCAAGGCCATCATATTTTCGTTGGGAAACTCTAGGGTCAAATAAATTAGAGGATTTATGCATCTCTTCCACAATGTTTTCAAGCCTTTGAAATCTCTTGAGGGCCTTCCAATATTCATTCACTTATTTTTCTCTCCCTTGTTTTTACTTTTTTTTTTCCAAAGGTTTTCCCTCATGGAGGTCACTGGTTTGATTCCCATGGATGTCCTTTATTTTAAGCTCCAATCCCTTTCATATGGATTTATAAGGGGAGGAGGGTGAGAAATGAAGGCTCAACTTGAACTATTGAGTTGTCACTATTTGAACCAGTTACTCGATCCATCCATTTGATCGATCAAACCAAGTAATCATATCTTTCTTCCCTTCCCTAACATAGCATGCGTTGTCTTTGAAGAAACTCGCCCCCTGCAACAAAGAAGGTATAGTACTACTTGGAATATAGCTTGGCTACCTAGGGGGTAAACACATGTACTATCCAACCAATCACAAGATTCCATGTGGAAATTAGAGAACCCCAAAATTTCTCGAATTCTACAGAATTTGAAATTCCAGAAGAAAACATCGAGGGATTGTAATTTCCTCTTGGAGGAAACAATTAAGAGGTGTTGATGTTTGAATCAGTTAAGATCAAAACAACAAACTCATGAGTATTAAACACCCCCCTTCATTTTTATAGAGGTGGTACTCCTCTTTAAAATTTTTAAATATTTATCTTTTAAGATCTTGGGACATCAATGTTAAAATGAGAGAGTGCTAAAGAGAAAAATGTAAATATTTATCATTCAAATAAAACAAAATACTGAATAGAATATACATACATCAATAATTCCTGAGAAATGGACCAGGAACCTTCACTCATAAAATAAATAAATTTGAGGAAGTATAATACAAAGAAAATAACTATACAAAATATAACATGAATCTCGCATCCATCACAGTTTCAAATATTTTTATCACATTCATAGGAAGAGAAATGACGGTCCCACATATCAGAGAAATTTAAATGAGCCTTTTCATTAAAATCAAAATAGGATTTGATAAATTAATTTCAAAAATCTTATACTCAAATGCTCAGAGTTCAAAGATATAATTAAAATTAATCTTGAAGTAGTTCTCAAGAATTTTCTCAAAAAAAAAAAAGTTTTTAATAGTCTTAAGAAAATAAATGGCGTTCGTCCAAAGATGGATTTGGATATGGATCTTGTGGACCATAAAATAAAGAGATGAAATAAGAAAAGAGAAGGAACGAAGATGGAAAAGGGGGGGAACAATGAAAGACCTGAAAAGAGAATAGAAGAGAGCAATAAAAAATTGGTTATATTCTCCTTGGGATAGATAAAATATAATTGGATGAATTATGAAAGAAGAAGGGAGAAGGATGTGATCAATTTGCACTTACTATTATGGAATCTCTCTCCCTTCATTTTCTTGATGATGCACCTTTTTATCATCTCTTGTCGCGGTTACATGTTCGGTACCAACTGCCTCCTACTGGTCTTGTTTTCTATCTTAATTAAGGATTGTTTTAACCGATATTCTATGTATTTTTTCATTGGGACAACATTTATCTCTTGTCTAATTTTTATATCAAATAACATCCCTTATAATTCTCTCAATTCATATGAAATTTGGTGGAGTGTATCTTCAATGTCTTCGTTTTTATTTGCATAACTCACCAGCCAACTTTCAGTTTCATTCTCGTTATATTCAATTATACTATTAAATTTTTTAGTGGACAAGCCCTTTAGTATTTCCACGTGTTCTTCAAATTTCTACCTTGTCATAAATATAAGTTCAAAATTAAATTTAGGTCCTATACTTCCCCTATGGTTCCTTCTAGGTCTATCTCGGTCAACTTGCGATACAATACTTTTTTTTTATAACAAAAACAACCTCAGATTCATCTAATATTTCTTCAAATACTTTTAACTTTTTGATCCAACATGATTTTAGTTGTTTGATTTGGGTTGGAAAAGGTAGATCTTCTTCTTTTATTTTCATCTCAGTCATACTAGAAAATTTCAAACTAAATGTGATGACGACGTCTTTATAAAATCCTTCTTCATTATTTAAATCAACTTGAACATATTCCCTAAAACTGTTTAACTTTGAACCAAAAGAAACAATGTTGCTCCCTGTATCCCGTGCTTCCAAAATAAGAGAGATTCTCTTTTTGATATTTTCATCAACAAATTGTCTAACTGCAACCAACAAACTTGACGTTCCTTTCAACTTTGAACTCGATTCAGGTGTCTCATCGGGATTTCTCCCAGGTTGAATAGCAACTAGCGGAATTACAAAGATAGGTGGCGGAATTAAGGCGCATTCTAATTATTTAACTCTTTCCTTTAACCTTGCATTCCCAGCCTCCATATTGTCAACTGAAACTTCTAAAGCATCACCAATAACTTTGTGAATTTGGGAATTTTTTTATGCTAGGACATTATTCAAGTCCAACTCTGTATCCTTGATTCTTTTTCCCTTTGAATTCACACGTTCAAAGACTATCTTATTCAAATATTTATAAAATAATGCACTGTGGAGGGTCAAATATTATCTTCCTCATAGAAGATAGGTTCTTGAGTTACCAATTCTCCACTGGGTTGGACTCTCTGCTCATCATCTCAAAACTCTACGTCTTCAATGTTTTCATCGAGCTCCATGTGTTCAAGAAGAACATCTTCACCAGGTATGACCTCTTCCACTTATTTTTTATTAATATGTATTTTTGTCTTGCTAGTTATTGATAACTTGTGCGGTTTTTCAAGTAGCAGAGCAAAATCTAATACGGTGGGATGGGGACGGCCCTGGATCTTTGATCTGGACAACGGCCAAGCAGAACAAACAAGTGGTCACCCAAAATGCTTTCTGGGAAATTCGGAACGGGGAAACAGCTCTTTTCTGGCAGGACTCCTGGCAGCAATGGCCCATTTTAGCCAAAACAACCTGGGCGGAAGCAATATCCCCAAGCGCTAATCTGGCCGATCTGACAAGAGTGGTTGACTATTGGCAGGAAAATTCTCCTGAAGACAAGTGGCGCAAATGGCACCTGGACAAAGAGCGCATAAATCTGGACGCAAGGGTGGATGTGGAACCCTAGCAGGAGGAGATGTCCAAAC
>JASDQU010305790.1:13750-42134 GCA_032191745.1 Picea mariana | reverse complement strand
TTGGCCAAAAGTTACTTTCTTTCTATGGCTCATCTCCCACTCCAGCATCCTCACTTGGGACACTCTCTCAAAGAGAGGCTTTATTGGACCCTCCATCTTCCTTTTATGATAAGTGCAGAAGAGACTATGAATCACCTTCTGAACTCGTGTTCCTACACAACGCAACTCTGGGATCAAGTGGCCATTATCATGCGCACAACAGATCGGCAGAGAGAAAGCATTATTGACACCATTGTAGATTGGAGAGATCATGCGTTCCACTCCCCCCTCCTTAATAGGATTTGGCAACTCCTTCCAGGCTTCATCCTTTGGCAAGTTTGGAAAGAGCGGAACCGAAGGGTCTTTCGAAATCTATCACAACCCTGGCAATATTGTTGGCAACAATGTCGAAACCACGTTCTGGAAACCATCTCTCTGCAGCATTGGTCTGATGACACGGGGAGTTGCACCCCTTCTGAACTTATAATCCTCCAACAGTGGCAACCCCTCCCCTTTTCCCCCCACTCTATCCCTTCTCCTCCTCCCCTCGTTGTCGTGAGTCCCTCGTCTTGGTCCCCCCCACCTTTCCCCTTCTTAAAACTTAATTTCGATGGCGCCTCAAAAGGAAATCCAGGAGCGGCGGGGTATGGAGCAGTTATCCGTGACCACCTCGGCCACCTTCTCTTAATCGCTGCAGGCTCCTTGGGGCACACAACAAATAACGCAGCAGAACTCTGGGGCTTGATCCGAGGTCTGCACCTGGAAAATGAACTCGGATTTCACAATGTGGTGGTTGAAGGAGACTCACAGATCATCCTCAACATCTTTCAACGCATCCTAAAGGGAGCAAACCCGGAAAAAGTCACGCCAAGTTGGAGGCTCTCCCATGGTATACAACTGCTTTCCAACTTAATAATGCCAACACAGGCATTCATCCCATGCCATGTTCGAAGGCAGGCAAACTAAGTCGCAGATGAGCTCGCCAATATAGGAACTACCTGGACGGGACCGGATCTCCTCTGCATCTCTGCATAGGATCCGGAGCATCCTACTCTTCAACAGTGCATTCGCAAGGCAGCTACAGTCGACTCGCCCCCAGATGGGGTGGTATTGCGGGCCACTTGGCAAGGTGTGGGTGAAGGGGGAGGCCAGCGGAGCACTGAGCCATGTGCTCGGCTCGTGCCCCACGTAGCCACCACCCCCGGGCTTTAACTCGCATTCAAAGTGGATGGCAGAGGCATTAATTCCATTCCTTTCGACCGCCTCTATGCATAGCGCTATGCAGAACCCATTCGGCAGTCTCGTTTGGTGGTGTGGCTTCGATTTCGGCTCTGCGTTTTTCATGGTTTTTCGGGCAGTTTTCTTCTTACATCTTGGCTCTGCAGATCCTCTGCAGAAGCCGAGTCTCACCATGCCTCGTCACCGCATGCGTCCACGTCGGGGCTCTCCATGGCACCCACGACGCCCCCGCACATCCTCCTCGCCCTCTGATTCTTCCACTCCAGCTCTGGACAACATGGCTGTTGTTGACACCTCCTGGACACCAGCACTGCCTTCTCCCCGCGTCAAGCATTCCTTCTCTCCTCCGGCATCACGCCACAGTCAACCTCGCCACAATTCAAAGGCGCCTTCTCCCTCTCTGCCGCGTGAACACTCCGCCATTCTCCATGACTTAGTTTTCGAGCTCCGTGAGGGGGTGAATGATCTCCAGTTCCGGGTCCAACAGATGGAGGGATGCCTCTCTGTCCTCCTCCAGCTCCTAGCCACCCCCCCTCCAGCCGCTCCTGAGTATTCTCGTGATGCTTCCGAGAACTCCAGTGGTCATGCGAGCAGTCAGCAACACGCTTCCACAGAAGAAAGCATGCCATCTGAGGGGAAGGAAGGCAATCCAGGGGCCACGAGTGCTCTCGCGCAGAAGGCGACTTTGGCAAGCTTTGAAGGAGGAGACGACATTGCAGTTTCGGCAGCGGCAGTAGAAACGAGGGACAACAACATCTAAGTGCCCGAAGACAAGAGCCACAGCACCACGGACATGCAATGGACCGGCGGGACACCTGTCATCGAGGAACCTTGGCCTGGCATCTTGCCCGAGTATGTTCCAGATTATACTATGCTTGTCCCATACTTTAGTTCTAGTGGCTCTCATGGTAGTTAAAAGTCTAGCTTTCTACAGCACTGTTAGAAAATTTTTTGCTACTTGCTATAAACGGTTGGTTGAACTGGTTACTTGCTACATACGATTGGCTGAACTGGTTTCTCCTCACGGAGCAGTTCAATAATTACAACCGAATAACTCTGTTAATGTACTTTGGATCCTGGTTCTGAGAAGGACTCTTATATTTAATACAAACTCTTACTTATAAAAAAAATATATATATCATTTTTAGGGTGATGAGGATCATCACCATCACCTGAATTCTCAACTAAGGATTTTGTTTTCCTGAGTAACATTTTGGGGATTCTGCGTGGGTGTGCCTCTTTTCTGAGAAGAAGTCTGATATTTTGAACTTGTTTCATTTATGACCCTTCCATGTTGTCTGTGTGCTTCATTCATGCTAAAAATTGTCTCAAGATATCCTCGCTTCCTTCTTCTCCATGTGTGTCTGTGTGTGTTTACATATGATACATTGAAACCTACAGAGACCACGCGATTGATGAAAAACTATTGAGGGTCAATTTAACCATTTTACTAAATCTACGAGTTTCAAATTATATTGGTCAAATTGAGTTGCAAATTCATTAATTTTGGGGGCACTTCTTAATGTAATCTTGCCAACTTTCCATGGAAATACAATAAATTTCTTTTTCTTTCTTTGAAGAAAGAAATTGGCCTAGAATTTGTATTGTCTACAGACTTCTATCATGAATATATTATATGATACGTAAAATGGGAGATAAGTTGGGGCCTCCTGAGATAAATAAACTCTGATTATACCGTATTGTTCATTTGATTCAAAGTTTGATCTTTTATGTAAAAATGTCGCTGCCTCTAACGACAATATTGAGGTATTATTTCTGAACATGATTTTTTTGAAAGCATAGAGAAAAGAGTCATAAACTTCATAAAAGTGGTACATTTCTTTCTGCTTCTAGAGAGCAGGATACCAAGTATGAACTGGGTCTGTTTTAGAATCAATTTTTCTTGACAAGTTCAATCCTTAAAATACATGACAATATACGATGGTGAAGACCAAGTATAGAGAAATATAAAACTTCTTATCTTTCTTGAAATTTGACAGCTGAAACGATATCTCATAAGATATTATTTTAGACGAGACAAAAATTATTTTCCCTTGAATAGAATAATACAATATGGAAAGAACCAAACGAGGGATGGTATCAGTTGATTCCTATCCCAATACCCTAGAAAGTAACCAAGCCATTTATTTATAAGGTGTCTTAAATAAACTGCCCTGAATCATAGATAAATCTTTTGACAGTGTGGTCGTGTCTTCAAGACATTGAGGCAATACATACCTACCATTGTTTTTAGCCTCTATGAAATATTTGGATTGCTTGACCTTGAAATTTGTTGTATGTTTCGATAATCTGAGAATTTGATTGAAAGTTGTTGGCACCAAAGAGATTGGGGATCGTCCATTCAATTTAATAATTCTCTAATCTTTTTCAAAGTTGTCTATACACCATATTACCAAGTCTTTTGCATCAAAGACCTATGCGACACACCTTGTCTTGGAAATCCTAGATATCCAGACATCATTACTATTATTTTCTTCAAGCAATAATGAAGAATAATATTTGTAAGCCCTTGACCAGTGGTGTTTGGGGTATTCCCGTGCAAATATATTCAATGTATCACCAAAAAATCTTTCTCGTCTTCTTGCCATCTTTCAGAAGAGTTGATGAAGAATGCACAATATTTCTGTAATTACCAAATAATTCATTTTCGTATTAACCACTAGAGTTCTTGTTTCAAAAGAGTGATTCAACAAATTTAATTTGAATTTATGAGATTAGTCTCGAAGAGTATGCCATTAATAACAATCCTTGTGCATGTAACCATTTGTCATTTCGCATAAGATAAACATTGAATGCTTTTCGTTTAATGTTATATGGAGCAAGGACTTACAAAGGAGCGAAGAAAAAGGAAGTATACAAATATTTGAAAGAAATAAATCCGCTTATGTGGTCTTGTGAAATATTTCAAAATATGACCAAGTGTTAGATGGCAGGCGGGCAGAAGAAAAGGAATTTTTTGAAGTGGTGAAACAAACTTCGCTTCTGCCATCAAGCTTAAATGACTAAGTATTGAAGTACTGAATAGACATACAAAGTCTTGAGAAATTGGCTAAGTATCAAAAAGTAGATGGATGGAGAAAGGAAAAGGAAGTTTTTTGAGATATGATATCAACTCTGCTTCCGCGGTTGAGAATTGATTGAAAAGACTAAGTGTTGGAGTATTTAGAATTTTGAAGTGATGTTAAGTACTATGAAGTGGACATACATAATTGTGAATACGAGTTTAAGGAAAAGTTTAATACCCGTGATTCCATCGTTTTGTGAAGAGCATGTTGGTACAGTTTGTAAGCAGTGTAACATGGCAGTGAAATTTGAGGAAGGCAGAGATTAAGATAGGGTTTGTAACCCTGCCATAGATCAAATTTTTTCTAAGTATGGAAGTATAATACAAGAGAGAAAGACTTATGACTGAGAATTTTAAGGTCAACACGAGGCTATTGGCCTTCCACATAACAGTAAACAAAGAGAATAAAAGAGGGGGCTGAGAAGGACATCGAGATATACTTCCACTAGTAGTTTAGTACAATTTTTATTCACACCCCCTTCTCATCCCAATTAATAATAGACATACACATTATTATAATAGTAGGGGGGGATAAACAACAGTTATGAAACTAGGGTAGGGAGGAAGTTTCACAGTTCAATCTTATTGCCTATCATATCTATATGAATTTAATACTAAATGAACATACATATTTTAGGCTGCTAAGAATATCGAAGAAAAGATAAAAGAATAATACAGATCCATGACATATTTTTCTAGAAAACAAAATGGAATAACTTTGCAACCAGATATCCAGATTAATTTATGCATGTTCCACTAACAACTAAATCATGAAATATTTATCATTTGTCGAGTTAGATTCATCTATTTGTAGACATATGTTAGATTGGTGTATGGAAAACGATGACTACAATTTGTAATTTGAATTGAAGAGGATATATAGATAACGATTAATTTAATTGTGGAGTGAGCATAACTATTTCCTTGGCTAAAGCACTCCATAGCCTTCACTGTGGAGTCTGATATATCGTAAAAGATAAAGATCTTCCTCAAACATTCATGAACCTTTCTTTACCTTTCCTTTATCAATAGAGTGCAACCATATTGGATTCATTTGTTTTCAAAAGACACTTGTTTTGATGTAGGGTAAAATGGGCTCTACTACACACTGAAATTCAGAGTTGAGGTGGGTCGATAATACTCTAATTGTAGTCACTTAACACTGATTGAAAAATGTTATCAAAACAATGGTGTCACTGCAATAGGTCACTAATTGTGGGATATTTAGCTTGGATTCACTTGAAACCCCACAATTCATTAACGAATGCCTCGATCGACCCTTCATCCGTTACTCATGCACTCTAACATTCCCTTCATCATTGTGACATGAACCCTAATCAAATCTACCACTTGTAACTAACATGAACATTTTATAATAATTTGACTTGGACTTTGAGAATGTTTAAATGGAAAGAAACATAGATGTACTTTGAAAAAGTTTAAAAAACAAGGCACATAGATGATACATTTAATTGGACTTTGAGAAGGTTTAAAAAACAAGGCACACGGATGATGCATTGAGGATATCAGACTTTCAAGTTATATTTGATACTTTGACTTGGAATTTGAGAACATTTAAAAAACAAGGCATATAGATAATGCATTGAACATATGACAACACGTGTCAGAACGAACAAACCATTTTAGTGTTTATATCAATTGTTTTTTTTCTTATTAATGACCCATTGCAATTGATTGCAATTTTTTTTTGGAGGTCGATGAGGTTAGAAGCTTCAATGTAACTTTATACTTACTATAGGATCCATTGATTAGTTAGATTTTGAATTTGGTCTATGAGAATAGCTTGCTATTATGAGGGAAAAAAATCAAAATTGTCTATTAAACCACTAGGCATACAAAGACAACGAGTTACAAATCAACCCTAAAATCTCTTGTTTCTATTTCTAATCACATAACCACATTTCCAACCATTTCCATGATTTCTCATTGCACATTTAGTTTGCTAATTTTATGATAGGGATTTCATTCTTTCGGTTTCCCATTCAATACATTATTGTGTCTGGAAATTTACACTCATATCAATTGGGGGTTGTAGTGTATATTAAGATGTATCACTATGTTTGTTAGGGTTTTCATTAAGTTGGAATTAATTATAACTTTATCTATATTACTTTAGAAATTTATGTTTTTTTATGTGTTAATATCAATTGTAATATATATATATATCTATATATATATAGATATAAAAGTATATATATAAGATTTGGTATAATATTTTGGTTAGTGTTATGTTAGAGATTTATGTTTTTTTCTTTAATATGTCAATATCGGTTATAATTTTTAAATATTTATATACAAATACATATACCATACTTTTAAAATGTGATCGATCCTTAAATCTATTAGAATATACTATCTCTTTTCAAAATCCACATGTTTTTTTTTTTCAAAATGCACATGCCTATCAAAATAGTGATCCACTTTTCAAATAAGGTAATTCTAATTACAACATTTTTATGGTTCTCATTAACAACATTATTATAAAAATATTTCTTAACTTACTTTGACATTTATATTTACCCTGGTAAAAAATATGCTAATATGTATTATTAGTCCCTGCCAAAGCAGGACTATAGCAATGAGTTTGTTATTGATTTGACATTAATTTCATTGACTAAGTAGTTTGACTATAAATTTAAACAATTTTCCAAAGTATAACATTGTTATATATATTTTAAATTAAACTATTTTTTTAAATTATGATTGGTGAAAAACTTGAACCCCTTATTGTAGAGGTGCACCTTTCCATCACTTTTTCCCTCATTTCGGTTTGTAAACATCTCGTCTATTAATTTATGTTATTATTGCTCCCGACAAAAAAACCTTGCACCATAAATTTTAATAATTAAAAACGAGGTGCATAGATTAAAAATTAGGTCTAGCTTGACGAACTGCTATCTTGATGTTTGACCATGGTTTTCACGAACAAAACCAGGGTCAAACCAACAATGCCGGAAATCCAGGCGCCCAAGAAAAATTCATCGGGCCTACAAACATACGAAATGAGTATGGTTGGTGGGAGCCATGGTATACAGTCAATATAATAACCAAATGACCATTGAAGTCTCGCAACTTGCAAGTAACATCCAACCTGCTACATAGTATTGAATGCTGAGGAGGTGGATTATAAATACTATGAACACATTTCATTACATTTTCCATCTTCTGCGATATCCAATAGAGATATATACTGCATTACCTGATAGGAACTACACTATCATGCAACTCTTGTTATAATAACTTTTACATATTATAATAACTTTTTAAATGACATAAATTTTACTCACTTATAAAATCCAACGTCACCATACATATATAAGAAAGTCAAACGAACATATTCAACTCTTAGGATTCTTTTTCATTTACCATGACAAATGACAACTCGCTTATCAATCCAACGTACTATACACACTCATATGAAAGTCAAATAACATTTTCAATTCTTAGGATACCTTTCATGAGAAGTGATGTTTCCCGTCATCATTATATCAATATTTGATGCCATGGAATTTCTTAGCAACTTAACCCTTTGAACACAAACCTTGTAACAAAATTATTTGTCACATTTAAAATTATTTAATTACAAAAATTTATAAGATTTGTGTATTTAATTTAATGTTAATGTTTAGTATAAGTTTAAAATTATTTAATTTCAAAAAATAATAAAATTTATGTATTTAATTTAATGTTAATGTTTAATATTTGAACCATTGGAAAGAAAGGGAAATAATAATAATAATAATTTGTTGGTAAAGCGTATAGATAAAGTATTTCCAGTCTAATCCATAGTGAGTGAAGTGAGTGCACTAATAGATCTGGGTGGGCATAATACTGCTGATGTTTAGGGAACTGGAAGGAGGCATCAACCTATGGCCTACCGGTCGTATCTATCCGCAGTTGGTGCGGGCAAAACTTCGGTTTCTCTACCACAACTATGAAGGGTGGAGGCGCGAAGAGTAAATTTGTGTATTTAATTTAATGTTTAATATAAGTGTAGGAAAAATATTTAAAAAATAAAGTGATTTAAAGATATTAAAATTGATTTACTAAGAAATTTGAAAAAAGAAAAGAAATACATAAATTTGATTTTAAAAGAAATATATTTTTGTGATATTAAAAGGTTCGAAGATGAAAAGTAATCTCTCTTACAATGTCATGTATACACATATATTAAATCATAATTTTAAAATATTTGTTACAATATTGATTTCATAACTTTTTAACTCATTAAAACTATAGTGATTTAGAAATGTTTTTCTTAATTTTTATAGACTAATCATTTTATTTATCTAATAAGTGAAATTAGTATTAAAGCTCCTTTTTTTGAGTAGAAAATTTCTCCATATATTAATATATGTTGTTCCCAAAATACAAACATTTCTTACAATGGTATACCTCCTCCAAAATGTAAGTAATTGAGATCAGTACAGGTCCATATGAGATAGATCTCCAATATATAAGTAACTACCCATCCCCAAAACAAAAGTGGCTAACATACTAAGGCTACAACCCTCCACTGTGAAAACCATCCAAAATGTTAACATAGCTCCGAAATGGATAATAAGTCAAAAAATCTCCCACAGAGAGTACCAAGCTAGATATCCAGGGGAGGGCAGTCAAATAAAGAGACATAAAGATAGTGGGGGGCCCTCATGGCCATCCTGCCAATAGTTATAATGTATCTTTCCTTCCGATACCTATAGAACAAGTTTTGATAGTGCATCCGCCTCCATATTCTCTTCCTTGTATATATGATCAAATTTAATATTAATGAAGAGTGAAGTGAGCTCTCTAATCTTGGTCAAAGCTCCTTATACCTACCTCTTTGAAATGTTTTAATGTAATTGTTTGTAGTACAAAATGAAAAGTTAAAGTAATTATGAAACAAATGAAACTTGTAATAATGTACAATTTATCCACAACTTAAAAGCAAAAGAGAAGTGATAGTGATTACTTCATGCATTTAAAAGTTAAAGTAGAGTTAGATAGATGTACTTGTTACTAACTATTGACAATGTCACAAGTGTAAAGTGAAGTCTTCAAAACATTTTTAAAATAAATTGATAAACAAAAGTTGTGGCATATTAGTCATATCCATAACACTTCCAAGTACTTTTTTCTATTTCATTTTCACTTATAGTTTCCTTTGCAAATTCTTTAATGAATCCATATACATGGTTTAAAGTTTCACAACTAATAGTCTTAATAAGACAATAACTTCTTAGATATTGTTTAGATCTATCCATGTAGTTACAATCATGCCACCTTGTTTGGTTCTAGGCCCAACTCAATTTTTTATATATTACCTTGCATATCTTACGTATATACTTCTAGTGTATTCTAGTGCATAAATATTTTATTATGGAACTTTAAATTTGAAAGTTATCAAACATGAACATCGGAATTCAAAATATAACTACAAATTTATACTCAAAACTATTTTAATTTAGTCTAGTATAGTGAAATATATATATATATATATATATATATATATATATATATATATATATATATACCAAATTTTTAGATATTTAATAATATTAGATCATTTTAAAATTATCTATATAAAATTAGTTTAATATGACCTACATTAAACACACAAAATTAATTTGAAAATGATCAAATGTATGACAATTTTCAAATTAATTGTGTGTTTAATATATACCAAAACTTTAGACCTTTAATAATATTTGATCATTTTCAAATTATCTATATAAAATTAGCTTAATATGGCCTACAATAAACACACAAAATTAATTTGAAAATGATCATATATATTTGATCATTTTCAAATTAATTTTGTGTATTTAATGTATGCTATATTGAACTAATTTTATATGGAATATTTGGATTAAGATTATTGGTTGAAGTTACAAATGTTGATTGTAATATATGTAATGGGTAACTCTATTCAAATGGAAACAAAAATGCGTTGTTCATCTTACTATATGTTTTTAGTTACATTAAAGTTATGTTTTATTTGTGTAATATTTTCTTAATTAAGTTGTTATTTTATTTTGAAGAATAAAATCTATTGTTATAATAACTTGTGTAACTTGTAAATTAAGTATGATGTTTGATGTAGGAGCATTATTCCACCTCAACAAAATATCATCTATTCAACATATCAAAGAACATTTAAGAAGGGGAGAGGTGTTAGTTCTCTCATTTGTTCCCTCAAATTTAAATTTTAAATATAAAGTTAACGCAATTAAATGTTGTAAGGCTGGAAGAGCCGAGTTGATGCCTTCGTACAGGCTGTAAATGTAATTTCCTTTAATACGTCTGAGTTGGATAGATCCTGAGCAGTTGATCCATGATGATCTTCACAGTTGACACATTTTCATTCGCCTTCAAATACTGCCAACATTGTCCAGTCAACAAAGATCTCACACTGAGCTTTCCGATGCATTTCGAATGAAGTCAATTGGACTTCACATGCTAGAGATATGTCTTGTTTATATTTAAGGGGAAAATGGCATTAGTAAAATGTTTAATACATGAGATAGGGTTCTCATAATTATGTATTTTTCATTATTAAAAAGGGATTATTTGGTGCAAAGCCATGTTGGCTTTCAATCCCTAGTCTCAAGGAGAGTCCTAAGGACATTTGAGATCTTCATGGATGGTTGAGAGATATTCTCAAACCAATCCCAGATATGCCAAGATCCTAATTTAGGGGATCTTGAGAGATATTATCTCCATGAAAATCTTGATGTGGTTGAGATGGAGATGTTATATAAACCCTTCTTGGGGTCAATAAGAGGTAGGAGAGAAAGGAAAAAGCTTGTGGAAAGCCTATTGAGAGCTAATTGATTCAAATGATGTATTTGTAAAGGAGAAATAGGTTGTAGGCTTGTTTATGTAGCCCTTTTTAAAGCAGAATCAATAAATCATATTCACGGGATTCATGAATCCGGAGAGGTCTAGTGAACTTCGTTATCATATTGTTGTCAATGTTGTATGTGTGATTTTGATGCATTCTCACTTGGTTAAGTAGAGTTTTATTTGCATAAACATGCATAATAATTTTGACAATTTGATGCTTTCATGTTAATGTATTCATTAATGAGACATTTTAAATTAACCCTATTGCCCTTATTCACATGCAATCACGTCAGTAAAAGATCTTATTTTGAAGGTTTGGATGTAGGAAGATTATCACCAAATTTTCAGATCAAGTGGTATCAAAGTTGGCCTGACCAATTTTGGAGATTGTGAATATCACCATGGGCAAAGGAACGAAGAAAGTGTGGCTCAAAGAGTTGGAAGAGATAAATCACCACATTCAAGCTGAAAATGCAGAGTTGAGAAGACTTTTGCAGGTTGCAGAAGAAGAGAACCAAGAGCTTCAAGAGAGGTCTCAACTTCATGGAGAAGTCCTTAACGAAATTATTGAAGAATTGCAACTTGAATTGCAAACCAAGGATGTTCTCTTGGCTAAATTGCAACTTGGTGAACGAATGGAAGAGAAAGAGCCTTCTACTGTGGATGCACAAACTCAAACTGAGGTATGCGTTGAGAGTATTTCTTCATGTTCGCTTTCATCTCAGTATGATAATAATGTTGGCATGAAACTTCTCACTAAAATGGGATACAAAGGAGGTGGACTTGGCATTAATGGACAATGAGTCACTCAACCATTAGAGGTGGTACAAAGACCACCATTTGCAGGTTTGGGTCATGGAAAGGTAGAGATTGGAGAGTGCTCAAAGACTACTAAAGAAAGAGCCACTTCTACATCATTGGATTCCAATAGAGGAGCCAAAGCAACTAGTCCTCATCAGATTTGCAACAAAGATAAACCATGAAGGTATAAAAGTCATTCAAATTCTTTTCTTGAATATAAGGAAAATGATTTATGCATTAGATCTTCTAACCATGATGCAACCAAGCATCAAATGAAGAAAGTTTGGGTTAAGAAGACAGATGTGTCCACGTGAAGTGAGACAAAGAAAAAACCACACCTTCCAAGTCCTTCCATCAGGAATGCACAATTGAATGGAAAGCGAGAGAATTTTTGCAGCTACTGCAAAAGCAATGGCCATTGCGAGAAGAAGTGCTGAAAGTTACATCCCCAAATTTTCCACAAACCAAGCAACAAGAAGATTTTGAAAGAGACTGTGAAGAAAGAGGCTCCCTCAACCATTGTAAAAGCACGATTGGGTAAGTAGTTGATAATATTTTTGTAAGTTTTATTTCTCCTATTTTGAAAATTTTAGAGTTATATGGGGGCAGGTATCCTCCCTAATGAAGAAAATGGTCGAAAATTTTATGTCTCGAGTTCTAGAACTAACTATGCCAGATTGAAAAACTCGCCGAAACGATTCCAACGCTACCTGAATCGTGTTGAACGGACTCAGTACGAGAATGTTTTGTGACGATTGCATTTACGAGACAGTTCCTGCAATGAGAGTGCCCACAAAGCTTGAGAATCTGTAGTGGCGCAATCAGTGGGAGATAATGGAAGGAATAGCTCGTGTATTGGCTAACCTTCATCTTGATTATATTTCTCCCTTCATCCATCGCAACATATTGTGTGATAATATGTTACTTGACTCGACAATCCAATTGTATGTCTTTGACTTTGGCATTCCAAATTTTTTTAACGTCCACACTAAATCAAACTGGAATAAAGTTGCAGGGTCCTTTGGATATATGACCCCAAATTGGGTTATACAATGAAAGTAATGGAGAAGTGCGATGCCTAGCCACAGATCTGCATAGTTATCTTCCACGAAAAGACCCTCGACTTGATGAAGTCGACGTTTATTGAGAAAAATAGATTCTCTTGGATCTGTTTACGATCGCTATGCTCGAAATGGGCTTCCTATTTTTCTATTGCAAATTATGCAGTTTTTGGTGGTGCTGTAACAGATTCAATACTGGAGATTTGTAATATTACTCTGTCACGTTGTCAGCTACAATAACATTCTTTTCCAAAGCCTTCTTTTAACATCCTCTGCAAACAGAACACGCCTCCTCTCACAACAACCAGCAATATCAATGGGGCTCACGACTTTTCTTTTTGGTGGTCTTTTATCACGCGAATCGATCCG
This sequence comes from Picea mariana, assembly GCA_032191745.1. Taxonomy (NCBI): domain Eukaryota; kingdom Viridiplantae; phylum Streptophyta; class Pinopsida; order Pinales; family Pinaceae; genus Picea; species Picea mariana. Next base: position 28,751 of record JASDQU010305790.1, on the reverse strand, counting down.
ATGGTCGGGTTCTTTATTTTTGTTGTTTTCTGCAATATTGTGATCTGAGTAGCTGTGACAGTCTCCTTATTCACTGGTGTTTCCAAAGAATGCAGTGTGCATGCATGAAACTGACTCAACGTCCATTCACCAGTGCTACCAGTATGTGTGCGCAACTACAATTTTGTTGAGATTTGTGACCAAGTATTGCAGGAACCCTGCCAATATCGTGTTATTAGGTAAGTAAATCGTGAATCCAATCTCGATCCTCCTTTGAATTCAGATCTGAATTTTGAATTATGTGATGGAGAATGATAACGGTTTTATTTTGACCGTATCTTAGCAATTATTTTCTCTCAAGCTAATGCAAGCTAAGAAAATACCAAAGAGTATGGGATCGTTGGAGGAAGCACAAACCTAATTACGCCGAAAGGCGTACACCTATTGACAATGGGCACAATTAATGATCTTTTATTACGCTGAAAGGCGTACACCTATTGACAATGGGCACAATTAATGATCTTTTAATCTTATTTAACCTTAAACCCTAATCTGATGGCTATGCATTGAAGATGCTGGCATATTCATAGTCGTCCTCCAAAATCAATTGATCAGATTTATTGTTCATAACTTTCTTGCATTTATCAAGGCATCCGTTAACATGTTTACTTTTTCACATTTACCTAATCATATTAAGAAATTACTATCCAGCCATATAATTGCCACGTTTAATTGATTACCAATAATTAAAATCTATAAAACTTTTTTCTTGCCACGTTTGGATTATTACGAGGGACTGCTTCATCTTCATTGCCACGGATCCCATGTATGTGAATTGTGATGCCACGTTCTGCGTGCTTTTCTGGAGAGCCGACAGGTGAAGAGCGCAGAGTCGACAGGTCAGGAAGGTGAAGAGCGCAGAGCCGCCAGGTGAAGAGCGCAGGAAGGTGAAGAGTCGTAAAGTGTTGTTAAGTTTTAATTCTGGGCATTTCACATAATTTGTTTTAAATCTATCTTCATACATGCTAATATTTTTAATCATTGTCATGCAGGTTGCACTCTCATGAAGGTTGCAGTTCCAGTTCAAGTTTGAGCGGACAATGATCTGAAATTTATAAATAGGGTTTACAATTTATAATTTTTGGTTATTAATTGTGTTTATTAATTCTTATATGTAATATAATTTTGCAGGTTTTATGTAATGTACCAGTTATTTGGGCACCATCGTCACCGACTTACCTTTCAATAGCAGCTATTTGGCCGGTTACAGACGCAATCGTAGAGTCGGATCCAGAAGCAACGGACCCGTTGACTCATATGCTTCAAAGGACTTGCCATTGCTTAAATACATTGGTTGTTGGAAAATTTTCATTTACTCTTTCAGATTTTGAATGATTGTAAAAAATTAAAAAATTAGGTAAATGTTTACTTTTCATAGCCGATACCTTTAGGTGTTCTCAGCCGCGAGTTAGCGGCTGTGCTAGTAAGTACGTGACAGTCAATATTAGAAAAAACGCAGGGGGCTACAGGTGGAAGTTTCGTTGTTGTTAACCACTTGTTAAGTAATGGTGGCCAGCGCCCAAGGCCCACGAATGTCTATGCACCGATCAAGGATGAGATCACTATTTATCCAGGAACTGTTAGACAACAGATTTCGAGGGCACATAAAATATGTAGAAAGGATAACGTCTATGCATGAAGGCTATGGGGTCGAAAAATTGGCAATTCTGTTGCCCCGGTCATGGAGGTCGCAATTTTGAAATTCGTGGCACTCAAACTGAAGCCAAATATTGTGTTCATCCTCTACCATAATAATATTTTAATTCAACGTTTGGAGGCCATATTAATGTTTCTGCACAAGATCCAAGCATTTACCTCGTTGGCGTTCTCCATCAGCTCCCGCAAAACCGAATTCTCGGCATCCTTTTCAGCCTCGACATTATCGTCTACTGCCTCAAGGCGCTGGAAATAATTGCCGTAGATGTACTCAAGGCGGAAACCCTTTTCTTCATCGTAAAGCATGATATGACCGTGCCATTTCCATACACGACTTTCTCTATGCTGGAAACGAAAATGTGATGTCCCCCGAACTCTACGGACTGGAAGGAATTGGGCTTCAAATTTGTCCCCCTTGCCACTTAAAATCGTGAGAACAATCATTTTTTTTTCTGCGTTGCTGTGAGATGCGTTATCGTCATCACTATTGCTATCGCCAGATTTGTGAAGTTGCAAAGGAATTGCAATTTGTCAGCATTACAACTCGAAGAGATTTTCGAGACAGTTGGCGCTATGGTCGATGAGAAGGATGAGGAAAACGCGATTCTGAGGGGTACCCTACGCAGATATTCTGTTTCTGATAGTGACGATGGAGATGGCAGTATAACCCTTCAGATTTTTCATCTCGATATATCAATGGATCGAATTTGATTCCATCTGAGATTGGGGTTTCCTCTCTGTGGCACTGTCCACAATATCCTGTCCTGCACATCATTTTCTGATCTCTCTAATTGGCAGCCTGAAACTTCTTGGAAAAAGGACGGTACTATTGCAGCATGTGGGGGTGTCACAGGCACTGCAAGATAGGAAAAGATGTTTCTCATTTCATGGGACTGCCAGTAAAGTGCCACGAGGTAGTGAATTGATTGATGGGAAGTCTCCATAGAGCCGAGACTTATTACTCGGATTTCTTTAAGCACCGATACTTGGTTGTTGCAGGTCACACGGGCCATTACATAGCACAAGAATCAAGAGCCAAATCATATGGCGGACATAAAGCTCTGAATTCCAAAAGGCCAAGCTTGTTATGAAATATGGATCAAAATGTTGTATTTCCTCTCGACTTATTGCTAGTTGAAAAGACGAGCCATTGGAGAAGACTTTGGACTATTGCTTCACCATTTCCTGCAGTTTGGAGGACTATGTAGTTCGTTGTTTCGAGTTTGAATGAAGGCAGTGCAAGGGGCCTTTGCCATTCCAAAGCACTATGGGTCCATATGCTAAGCATCAGTTGCATCAAGGACACAAGGTGCACTAAAACCTTTGGTAAAGTTGACTATTAAAACTTTTGTTTTGATCATATATCATAGTTTTAGATATTTATATATGCATATTATAGTTTGTGACAACCAAATTATTGTAAAATCAAAACTTGCCATAGTTGGCCAGAGCGGAAACTCTTTTTCTTTCGATCCTTGACAAAGGATAGGGAGGGCGGATTGCCCCCGGCGGGGCACAGGCTAATTGATGAAATGATAGAGAAGAGAACTACGCGCGACTTGATCCCTTAACATAAGAAAGGGTACGTAGGCAGCTTGGAAAAAGAGGCCAGGTTCAGTCCCATTTGTTCCTATTGTTTAGAAATGTGGAAAGGAAGGTCAGAGGGTGGAGAATAGCGAGGGAGAGGGCAGCGCCCCTTGCTCGATAGAATATCGAGAAGCACATGGGATTGGGGTGCTCTCTAAGTGAGGAGCCATGGAACTCTAGCTTAGATAGAAAGGGTTTTTAGGCCGGACAAAGGTCTAGGTTAAGTCTGGAGAGAGGGCTTGATGAACACCACCTCCTGGTTAGTGATTGGGCACACGCTTCCTTTACGGCGTAGAATCGGCTTCTTTTTTTGACGTATCAGAAAGGGCTTCTCTTCTACGCCCGAAGTTTATATTTATGCAAGTATCTTCACTTCAATACCCCTTCAAGTGGGGCACTTGATATATGTTATTACTTTGTAAAGGTTTATGTAGCCACTCTTGAGAGAGGAAGAGTGAGAGGCATTTTGATTATGCCTAAGACTTTGTATTCTCAGTTGATTGAGGAAGAGTGAGAGGCATTTTTTATTATGCCTAAGCCATTTTGGCAATCTCTGTAAAACTTGTTTATGAGTGTTATTGATGTAAAATCATTATGAAGCATTGTAATGGATTTTTAGTCACTCTTGAGTGAGGGGAGTGAGAGGCGTTATTTTGTGCCTTAAGCCTTAAGTGGCTTCATTTTGTAATCATCATTGTAAACAATTGATTGAGGCTTTTTGCCTACGCCATTTGGCAATTCATTATAAACTTGACCAAGAGTGTAGTTATAAACTCTTGGAAAATAAGAAACTTATGCAAGTATAATCAGTTACAAGTTGCAAAATTTATGTAGATGTGGGATTCGAAATTTCATCTCCGAAGAAAAAGAGGTTAAGGAGATAGGGAATGTGCCCTTCAGAACATTTGTTTGACAACAGTTGCAAGTGTTTGAGTTACATTTTGATTCTGAAGTACAGGGAATGAAGACATTTGCATGCAATTGATGATGGATTGCAGGTCAAAGTTGATACTTTTGGAGGACCAAAAGTTTTTCTCCGTGGGGAGGTGTGATCCAGGAGGATCTTCATAGTCGACACATTTTCAGTCAGCTTCAAATACTGCCAACATTGTCCTGTCAACAAAGAGCTCACAATGATCTTTTTGATGCATTTCAAATGAAGTCAATTGGACTTCACATGCTAGAGATATGTCTTGTTGATATTTAGGGGAAAAATTGCATTTGTAAAATGTTTAATACATGAGATAGGGTTCTCATAATTATGTATTTTTCATTATTAAAAAGGGATTATTTGGTGCAAAGCCATGTTGGCTTTCAATCCCTAGTCTCAAGGAGAGTCCTAAGGAGAGTTGAGATCTTCATGGATGGTTGAGAGATATTCTCAAACCAATCCCTTGAGATATGCCAAGATCCTAATTTAGGGGATCTTGAGAGATATTATCTCCATGAAAATCTTGATGTGGTTGAGATGGAGATGTTATATAAACCCTTCTTGGGGGTCAAGAAGAGGGAGGAGAAAAAGGAAAAATCTCGTGGAAATCTTATTGAGAGCTTATTGATTTAAATGATGTATTTGTAAAGGATAAATAGGTTGTAGGCTTGTTTATGTAGCCCTTTTTGAAGAAGACTCAATAAAGAAGATTCATGGCATTCATGAATCTAGAGACGTAGCCAGGGGGTCTAGTGAACTCCGTTATCATATTGTTGTCAATGTTGTGTGTGTGATTTTGATGCATTCTTACTTGGTTAAGTAGAGTTTTATTTGCATAAACATGCACAATAGTTTTGACAATTTGATTCTTTCATGTTAATGTATTCATTAATGAGGCATTTTTAATTAACCCTATTTCCCTTATCCACATGCAATCGCATCAGTAAAAGATCTTATTTTGAAGGTTTGGATGTAGGAATATTCTCACCAAGTTTTCAGATCAGCAGTGCCTCAAATCTGAAATGTTAATGTTCATTCAATGTGATCTGCTTCAGTATATAGGCTTTGTAAATGGTGATTAGACACCACTAGGTAGCTTGGAGGGAAAGCCCGTCGAGCCCCTCTTATATAAATCTTTGTATTATATGCCTAGTAGAGGTTGTTGTTGTTGTTGCAAGTAGGGGAGAGAAAACCATTGTAAGCCAAGGAGAGTTGAGAGTCGAGACTCAGTTGCAGTCCAAGCCTACACCCACTGTAAACATACATTCATATTAATACAAAAGACAACAATTTTTCCTACCTATGAGTTTTATGTGCGATTATGTGTTTTTTGAATGATATATGTGTGTGTTTATGAATGTATGTTGTAGATGTATGATAGATTTATATCTACAGGGATAAGATGGAATTCACTATGTGTTTGAGAGTTGTCAAGTTGTTCTGGGTTCTTTAGGTTGTGCAAGGAGTGCACAACAAGGTATTGGAAACTCGGTGAGCCAACGCAAGGAGTGTGTATCTAAAATCTTCTTAGAATTTCATAGAAGAACGTGTCAGGAGGGCACACCAGGATAATCTGAGACTCAGAAGGGAGCCTCGAGGTTACTGAACACCTTGGAGGGGAAATTCTGTGTAGGAGAAAGCACAACCAGAGTTGTTGAATACTCTGAGAGCTCTTCTAGAAGGGCATTGAGTAGGTGCAAGTGTGCACAAGTGAACTCTATTTCGAGTTCAGAGAGAAGAGAAGAGTGTCAAGGTGAAGGCACACCAGAGTTACTAAATACTATCGGGGAGGCTCAACAAGGAGTGCCTTGAGCAGAATTTTACAGGAGGGAACATATATTCCTTCGAGGAACAAAGGGACAGAGACCTCTGAGGTCCAAGCAGTTGAAGCTCATGTGAACCAGAGTTGTTGAACACTCTGGAGGGAGAAGCTCTGCAAGGTGTGCATTGAGCAGATGTAAGGAGTGCATCAGTGAACCTGAAAGAGTTTAGGATTCATGAGAAGAATTGTGCAAGGAGTGCACCAGGCCAACACTTCAACAAGTGTTGAGAAAGTTCGAAGGTTCAGACAAGTGCAAGGAGTGCACATAGGAACAAAGTTGTTTCAAGTTCGAAAAGTTCAAGAGGACGAGCGTTTAGTGCTAGGAGGACGCATAAATCCTTTGAAGGGGAGTAGAAGGGCCGAGTCCTTTAGAAAGTTGGGAAACTACAAGGCTCGGGAAGGATAGTGCAAGTTTGCACGTAGAGCGCAAGTGTGCATCAGGGCAAGGCCAAGTTACATTAGAAAAATCTTAGGAGAGTTATCGCAAGGTGTGTGCGAGAGACAGAGTTGTTCCAAGTCCCAAAACTCAGGAGGGAGAGCACAAGTCAAGACTCAAAACATTCGGAGAAATCTCAAAGGCCGCAGCCTTTGACACTTACAAATTTCCCAAATTTGGGAGGATGAAGAAGCTCAGGAGGAGGAGTGGTAGCAACCATCAGATCAACTGCACGAGGAGACCTGGACCGTTGAATTCCACGTCCAGACACCAAAAGGAGTGCGTGGAGGAGGAGAACAGATCCCAACCGTCAAATCTGGGCGCGTGGATCGACAACCGTCTGATCCGGAGGTAAGAGAATGAGAGTTAACTCTGTTAAAGTGCATAGGAGAGTGGGATAGATGAATTCCTAAAGTTCCGGAGCCATTCAGAACCGTCCATTGTCCAGAGGGGGACAGGTGGCGAAAGATCAGAGAGCTCGAAAAAAAAACACTTCGGTGAAAAGTGGGAGTGGAGTATGAAAAACTCTCGAAGGCCGAAGTCACGAAGCAAATCTTATTCATTGGCTGTGAGGAGGATACGTTGCAACATATCCGAGTGTTCGTGGGAAAGGACACTTTAGAGGAATCACGTGGTGCAAAGTGAAAACTTCACGAAGTTGCGAAGGACGAAGTAGATCTAGACCATTGGATCTAGAAGAACATGTGGCAAGGATCCGTGTGTTTCAGAGGAAAAGCACTTCGGAGGAAAACATGGGAGGTGAAGCCAAAATCGCTGAAGCGGGAAGTAGATCGCAGTTGTTGGTTGTAGGAGGAGTGTGGGTCGTGGATCTAGTCCGAGTGTGTTCGCAAGTTCAGGGTTTGACGGATTTAGTGTCAGGTGTGTCGAGAACACCCGAAGCGTGCAGGGGAATGAAGGTTTAAGCCCATGGTTTTTTACTAGGGTCGCGTGGAGGACTCTTTGGGTACTCAGAAACTCCCAAAAAGGGGATTTTTCACCCGAGAATTAGGACTTTGACCTGTGGAGAAGATAGAATAGGTTCAACACAAACCTATGAGTTAATTCAGCTCCCGAAGTCAATCGATCCTAGACCGGGAGGTTGCGCATCCCCGAGGAGAGAAGGGGGGTCTACATCAATGTTGGATGCCTCTTTGATATAACATATTTTATTTGTTTATAAACTTTTTAATAATATAAGTTTGGATATCTTTAAGGTTCTTTGTGGAAGAATGCTAACATGTTAAATTTGCAAAATTAAGGTAGGTAACACTAAGTGTCTTGATGTTATTTTTTCATTGTTTACATATTTCCACAATCCAACTTGAAGAAAGAATGATATACATGATAGAAGTTATATCATAATAAAAATAAACATGTGAAACTAATGTACATGTTAAAGAGAAACATAGTTTTTCTTATAAACAATAAAGTTATAAATATAAACAAAATTATACAAAAGCAAGTCCATCCTGACCCCAAGTATCAAGTCGAGAAGTTTATAGAGACTCATGTTTACTAATTGACCTACAATTGTGTATAGAATTACCTCACATACTATTTATTTAGGAAACTTTAAACTTTGAAAATAACTCGCCTCACTGTGACACATATAGGTACAAATATGCATGGCTTAATAACATGTTAATTGAAGGAAATGTGAATAGACAATTCCATGCATTGGAAAGGAGGCATATCTATCTCGTTCCATAACGAGCCAAAATCTCTTCATAGCACAATCCATGAGCACCCTATGAACATCATTTGGGGAGGATGGATCCTTTTACCTTCAATAAAAGAAAATGCCCATATGTATTGCAAGTTAGGTTATGGCATGGAGAGGTAAGGTCCATCCATAGTTCACATCCCTGCATTTTTTTAACGTTTGCAACATCATGGGAATGATAATTCATTTCAAGTATTAAAATCAATTTTCAGTATTCAACGATGTGCTTGTATTAATGTTTGTAATGGTGATAGTGTATGCATACACTCTTATTCCTAATTTCCAATTGTCGTGATATATATCACTACAATTATAGAAATGTTGAATCTGTTAGTCTGTGCTTGGATAGTTGTCTCCATGTTGTTTAGGACCATAAATTTTTTGTTTGAATGAATTTCATTTAGTATATGTTAGTTAGTATATGTTTGGTTAAAGTTAATAACTGAATTATTAGGTAATTATTCAATTCTGATTATGCAATTCCATTGGATATATTTTTATTTTTAGATTAGTCAAAGCATATATTTGAGCTTCTCCATTGGAATGGGAAGCTCTTAAGGTAGGTTCGTTGTAATTCATTTAGTTTATAATAACATGTTCATTTAAAAATAACCATTTTAGAAAAACAAACACTAATAGAGCTTATATTATCAAGTTTAAATTCAATTTTATCTCTAGTCATGGATGTTAAGCTTGATCGCATTAGGTAATATATTACATATTTATGTTAGTTTTCCAATGTAAACTTGCTAGTTTTCTTCATAGTTGTATTGGTTCTAAAAATTTCATTGAAGAAACGTCGTTTTATGATGGAATGTGTACATCTTAATGGTCGGTCCATATATTTATAGTTCATTATATGTTTTACTAAAACAATTATGCGCCAAACAGTTTCTTGTATAGTTGGTTCATATTTAGGATTAGTGTTTTTTGTTATCTTTCATATTATATTTTATAGAGATTTAATGCCTATGTTGTCTTTCATTGCATCTTATGTTTGTTGCGCAGTGTAAGAAATACTCAACCTAGAGATCCACCATACTTTAACTAAAATCTAAAATATGTGGATAAGCAAATAGAAAAAACAATTATATCTATTTATTAGCAATTGAATATTGCCAACGAATTTTTAAAATCAATGTTATATTCATCATGGAGTCCATGTTATCACCTTCATCTTACAATGGAAAAGTGGAAAAAAGTAGATAGGAAGTATCTTAAAAGTGATTGCAAATGTTCTTGTGAGATGCTTGATAAAGTCAGGTGAAATATGTTGCAAATTCATCCATAGGAAAAAGGGTACGATATTTTCTCTCATGTGTGTCATCAACACAACAAGCTTGGTAAATAATATATTTTCCAGCCTGATTTTCATTAACAATAGAATCGAGAAGAATATCTCTAAATACATGTAAAAATTATATATGCACCATTACGGATATTTCATGTAAAACTTAAAATAATGATAGGGGACAGTGAAGAATCTCACTGTGGCTCCTTCCCCACAGAGTCGTGCAAAAAGGCGGGAGGGGGGCCATTAAGAGCGCTCGAACTGACCCAACGTTTTCTCTCTTCTCCTCAGGGGTGTTGCACGGAGTGGGAGGAATCCACGACTTCTCGGGCCGGTGCTGGATTCTGCGCAATACTTATCGTCCAGAAACAAAAACGAAGAGAAACGCGAGAGGAAATAAGAAAAGAAAGGAAGAAGATGGACAAAAAGGAATAAGTTCCGTGACCACCGACAACGCTGCGTAGAGAGGCTTTCGAGTGGTGTAGACACCACCTCGATATGTCGAAGTTCCACCCTTGGGTTGGGCAGTGTTGACAACCGATCTGTCCCCTCCGACACCACGTGGAAGCCTCCAGATGCAAAAAGGGGGAGGGGGGCCACTAAGAGCGCTCGACCCGACCCAACGTTTTCTCTCTTCTCCTCGGCGGTGCTACACAGAGCGGGAGGAATCCATGACTTCTCGGTCTAGTGCCGGATTTCACGCAACGCCTTTCGCCTAGAAACAAAAATGAAGAGAAACACGAGAGGAAATAAGAAAAGAAAGGAAGAAGATGGACAAAAGGGTGTAAGTTCCGCGACCACCGACGATGCTGTGTAGAGTGGATTTCAAGTGGTGTAGACACCACCTCGGTATGCCGGAGTTGCACCCTGGGGTCAGGTGGTGTTGACAACTGATTTTTCCCCTCCGACATCGCGTGGAAGCCTCTGGATGCAAAATGGGGGGAGGGTGGCCAATAAGAGCGCTCGACCTGACCCAACGTTTTCTCTCTTCTCCTCGGTGGTGCTGCACAGAGTGAGAGGAATCCATGACTTCTCGGGCCGGTGCCGGATTCCACTCAACGCCTCTCGCCCGGAAACAAAAACGAAGAGAAACGCGAGAGGAAATAAGAAAAGAAAGGAAGAAGATGGACAAAAAGGCGTAAGTTCCACGACCACTGACGGTGCTACGTAGAGCAGATTTTGAGCGGTGTAGACACCACCTTAGTACGTCGGAGTTCCACCCTCGGGTTGGGCGATGTTGACAACCGATCTGTCTCCTCCCACACTGCATGGAAGCCTTTGGATGCCTGCACAATCCAGTTCTGAAACATCCAGGAAAACCTGGGCAGCATGTAGATCCATCATGAATCTCGTCGTGACTCCCTCCCCACAGAGCCATGCAAAAAAGGGGGGGTGGGTGCAACACTAGGACTTCTTAGGAGGTCACCCATCCCAACACTACTCTATCTCAAGCGTTCTTAACTGCGAACTTCTGATGGGATTCGGTGCATTAACGCTGGTATGATCGCACGCACAAGGATCATGCCGCCTTGTTGGGTTGAGAAAAAGGTATAAATATTCTCCTTGTTACTCTGGTTTGTGATATATTCTTTGTTGACTTTTCTATTAATTTGAAGTAATTAGGGAAGAAAATGGTTAAAAAGCCTTTAGGAAATAATATTGAATGATATTAGATATTTTCTGAACTTTGGTTTGAATTGTTTTGATTTTATGTAGAAATGGACAATTGTTGTTAACTAAAAGATAATTAAGAAGATCATGAAGATGCACATGCCATTGAAGATCGAATAAATCAGGCGCAAAATGGTTCAAAGGAAGATTGACTTTTTATCTTGCAATCTTCATAAATAGTAAAAGCAATCTTGAGGATCTTTCAATCCTCAGGATAACTTAATTTTCTTATCTCATTGTAATATAAATAATAATGAACGATAGAGAGATACCTAGAATTCAAATCTCTTAATTCTTGACACTTTGTACAACAATCCCATTGTAAATGACCTATCAATTATGGAATTAATGACAACTTCAAGTGTTTTGATCATTTCTGTGTACTGAGTTTCGCGTAGCAGTATCTTCTGAAGACCATGGGCGCAGTCGACAAGAGCTACTGTCTCATCTGTAATCTTATCAATTATGTTACAATTATATGATTTGATATTCACTTCAAACAGTTAAGATAGACTCGTTAATGTGTTGATTATTTTATGAATTAGTTATGTTGTTCCATTTGCAGAGAATAGATGTTCCATTTGGAGATTATTGATTGTTGTTCCATAATTTCCCATTTGCTATCAATTTATGGCTTGTGTATTCCTTTCATTTAAATTCTCATTTGTTGTTCCTTTCGTTTAATTCGCATTTGTTGTTCCTTTCATTTAAATTCAAATTTGTTGTTCCTTTCGTTTAATTCACATTTGTTGTTACTTCTTAAATATTCAGTAGATCGTTGTTCCTTTCCAATAGATTAATTAATCATTGAGAGATTGATTCATAAGTGTTTTGTAGATTAAATTGTTGTTCCTTAGATAGATGAATGAATTCAGTAAAGTGATTGATGTTTTGATTCATGGTGTGTTTCCACTCAGAATATATTTATGTTGATTGAGTTGTTAGTTTCAGAGATTTTAGTCAATTTATGAAGAACTTGAGTATCACAGTAATTTAGATAGACTTAGATTTGTTGTAACTGAATTATCTACATGATTTAAACCTCTACGACTATCTGCATAGACTTTGTTGATAATCTTGAAACAAAAGACGAATTCTCGGTTGATAAAATTAATGTCAGACTAAGGTTTATTTTAGGACATCTTTAGAGCCCAATACCCCTCCCCCTCTTCAATGGACATCGTCAAGCCATGGGGGAGGAGTAAAAGTGCTCGATCCATCATGAAGCTCGCTGCGACTCCCTCCCCACAGAGCTGTAGAAAAAAAGGGGAGTGCGCAACACTAGGACTTTTCGGGAGGTCACCCATCCCAGTACTACTCTAGCCCAAGCGCGCTTAACTGCAGAGTTCTGATGGGATTCAGTGCATTAATGCTGGTATGATCACACCTACAAGGATCACGCCCCCTCCCCCTCTTCAATGGACATTGCTGAGCGGTGGGGGAGGGGGAGGGGGGCCACTAAGAGTGCTCGACTAAACCCAACATTTTCTCTCTTCTCCTCGGCGACGCTACACGAAGTGGGAGGAATCCGCGGCTTCTCGAGTCGGTGCCGGATTCCGCGCAACGCCTCTCGTCTGGGAACAAAAACAAAGAGAAACACGAGAGGAAATAAGAAAAGAAAGGAAGAAGATGGACAAAAATGTGTAAGTATCACGGCCACCAACGACGCTACGTAGAGCAACTTTCAAGTGATGTAGAAACCAACTCGGTATGCCAGAGTTCCAACCTTGGGTCAGGTGGTGTTGACAATTGATTTGTCAGATTAAAAAAGCTAGGTTAGAAGGTCAGATTATAAAAAGTTCAGATCACCAAGATAACATGGTTCAACCGTATGTATGCAGCCAAATTTTGGATCAAAAAACAAAAGTTTACATTCTTCTTCTTCTTCTTCTACACTAATTTTCTCAAGGCTTTATGCTTGCATTTTTGAACTAAGTATAGGGTTGAGATTTTTTAGTGTCTTTCTTTATTTCTTCCGAGACTTTTTCTCTAAAATATCATGGAGTATTTTATAGCCATATATGTGGTTATTAATGTAAGTTAGGTTTGCCTAAATGATTCATGGAGGTTGTTAGAACAAAAATTGACATCTCCAAAATTTCCAACTCCTTGCTTCATTTTGTACAAATCCACTAATTTCCAACCACATCAAAATTTCAATTCTGAGTCATAACTGGTCTCAAAATTATCAATCTGATAAGGTATCACAATTTTCCTTGGTTTGAAATTCCTTAGTTTATTTGATTGTGTTAAAAGTACCAAGTCTCCATGTCACCTCAAACCTAAATCATGTGATGTCACCATGTATCTTTATTAGTAAATGAGTAAAAACCCTAAGCTTTATTATTTGTTATGAATGATTTTGTATTTTATAAATTTCGGCATGAGTCAAAACCCTAAGCTAGCTTTATTATTTGTTATGAATGATTTTATATTTTATAAATTTCGGCGTGAGTCAAACCCCAAGCTTTATTATTTGTTATGAATGATTTTTTATTTTATAAATTTCGGTGTGAGTCAAAACCCTAAGCTAGATTTATTATTTGTTATGAATGATTTTATATTTTATAAATTTCGGCATGAGTCAAAACCCTAAGCTTTATTATTTGTTATGAATGATTTTATATTTTATAAATTTTGTAATCCAACTCCTTGCTTCATTTTGTACAAAATCCACTAATTTTCTACCATGTATCAAAATTTCAATTCTCCCTGTCGCCTCAAACCTAAATCATGTGATGTCACCATGTAAGCTTTATTTATTATTTTTTTATGAATGATTTTATATTTTAAAAATTTTGTAATCCAACAACTTGCTTCATTTTGTACAAAATCCACTAATTTTCTACCACCTCGAAATTTCAATTCTCCCTGTCGCCTCAAACCTAAATAATGTGATGTCACCATGTATCTACCTAAATCATGTGATGTCACCATGTATCTTTGTTAGTAAATGAGTCAAAACCCCAAGCTTTACTATTTGTTATGAATGATTTTATATTTTATAAATTTTGGCAAATACAAATATTGAGCTTTTAACCCAATCCACAAGTCCTTAATCAATTCATGTAAATCCTCGACCTATCCAAATGTCACGTTAACCAGCTTTTAACCCAATCCACAACTCCTTAATCAATTCATGTAAATTCTCGACCTATCCAAATGTCACATTAACCAGCTTTTAACTCAATCCACAAGTCCTTAATCAATTCATGTAAATCCTCGACCTATCCAAATGTCACGTTAACCACCAAATACTAGTCATTAACTAAGGACACCACCAAACAACCTTATTATTTTTATTAATAAAAATACAGGGTTTATGATTCATCAAGGTCCAATCTCCAAACATACAATCTGTAACACCCTGTTTCCCCCAGATTGTAAATATAACTGAACTGGCCAAGGACTATGGCAAAACTCATAAGCATGAATATGTGCTGTAAATGGACCTTATGAAGAAGGTTGATGAATGTAAATAACATTATGAAATTATATTGCAGGCCTGCTGAGAGGGGATGTGTGGAAAAGAGACCACGATGGTGGTGGAGGGCACCTTGAAAAGGGGGCGTTAACTTCCACCATGAATTAAAGACCGTATTTGGACTCCACTGGCCCGGAGAACCAAAAGCGGCTCGCTAACCCCAAAATTAATGGCTCGCAGACTGGTAGGCAGATGTCTTGATGAGGGATGGGAGGGTGAGCCGCCCATCCGTAGGGACGTCAGGCCTGATCAGCGCGAGGGAAATCGTGCCACACGCAACCTCGCGAGGGGATAAGGCGTATGGCTGGAACGATTGACAGGGGGGCGGACGCGAGGGGAACTCTGGAATTGTTACGCAGAG
>JASDQU010305789.1:35061-68970 GCA_032191745.1 Picea mariana | reverse complement strand
AGAAAACAATACGAAAAACATAGTAAAATAGATTTACATGCTACTTTAAATGCATATATAGTTATAAATATTTTACTAAGGAAAGTAAATACAAATTACAAAGGGTCTTCTTTATAACCATACTGTAATTATAAGCATGCAATTACATTTCGTAAAAGAATGGTACGAGACCAGGTAAATATAGTCGAAACGATAAATATAGTGAAAATGAAATCCGTGTTAACATTCCAGAAGGACAAACGAAACCCATAACGATTTGTTCAACTTAAAAGAACTTACATATACCAATACATAAATACCTTGAAAATCCATCTATGGTGAATACCGTAGCCCTAAGTAAACAAAATAGCTTCAGAGCTCTTGAAGTTCAGTCTAGTCTCAAAATAAATATTACGTCTCTGTTCAGAGGTAACTTGGAAGCGTAACTACGGGAAAAACATAATCTTTAAAAGACTAATTATATATTTACAACCCATTCCGAATAAAACCATAGGCAATTGAAAACATACCTATCCCTGGCGCTCTAAATTTCTCCACGACCCCTGCAACCTCGGCGCCCACGACCCCTGCGACCTTGGCGCCCACGACGCCCATGACCCCTATGACCTCGACGCCCACGACCATTGCGACCACGACCGCTGCGCTCGTGACACAGAGCGACGCAGAGCGAATACCACAATTTTTTTTTCCAAACATTACAAAATCAATGTGTGGCAAATATATAAACCATCTTTCGGCCGAAAGATAGTTCGGCCGAAAGATAGTTCGACCGAAAGATAGTTCAGCCAAAATATAGTTCGGCCGAACTATTTTTCGGTCGACCAATGTTTTGGCTGAACTATCTTTCGGCCGAAAACTTATTGCCAAAAAGAAAATATCCGGCCGACCAAATTTCTACACGCAAATCGAGGGCACGGTTATTGCTCCGTTCGATTTGACGTTTATTTTTTCGATCGAAAAATATTTTTAGTTCGGCCAAAAATATGTTTTTAGAAATTTTGGAGACTAGATTGTCACGAAAGTGTAACCCACCTTCGTGATTCCACCCTCCGGTCAATTTTGGGTGGACCAATAATGTCTTTATTTTTTAATCGGATGACTGCAAAATTAGATCTAATAATTTTTAAGGTCTATTCTTCGACAATAGAATATGAAGTTTGAAAGTGGCTCTAGTGTTGATATTGGGGTGCTTAGAGCCATTAAAGCCCTAGCGTGTGCCAAATAATGATCATTCTCTCCCTCAATATCAGAGGGGTTGGATGGCCCCTAAAAACCTCCACCTTTAGATGGCTATTCACCTGTAATCCCCCAAACATCATTTTCTTACAAGAAACTTTGTTAGATGGGAAGAAAGACAGGCTCTTCCTCAATAAATTCTGCCCGGATTAGATTACTTGCTTTGTCAACTCATAGGGTAAATCAGGAGGTCTTGCCACTGCGTGGGACTCCACAAAATTTGATCTAGCACCCTTCCTGTGTTTTGGAGGGATCCTTCTCACTGGAACTTGCAAATGGAACAACAAGACGATAAATATTCTCAACATCTATGGCCCTTGTCAACACAGAAAAGAATTTTGGAACAAAGTGGAACTACATGGACTACTTGATCTTCAAAATCTTATCATCTCTGGTGATTTAAAATTTACTACAAATCTTAGTGAAGTGTGGGGTGCCTTTGTGGCTAAAGATACACTAGCTAATTACTTTACTGATCTCTTTCTATCTCATGATCTAATTGATTTACAACCAGACATCCTGGCTCCTTCCTGGAACAATGGTCGTGTAGGTCCAACATACATTTCAAAATGCCTTGACTGGTTTTACTTATCTGATGTTCTGCTTGCATTGGACAATCAGATTCGCACTTGGGTGGACACACCTTTTGTATCAGACCATGCCCCGACATACCTACAGTTTGTCTCTTCAACAATTCGTAACCACTCACCTTTCAAGCTAAACTCATGCTGGATATTAGAGGACGGTTTTAATGCCATTGTATTTGCCGTGTGGAATGATAGAAAATTCCAGAGTGAATTAAGAATACAACAATGTATCTCCTGGAAGCTAAAACAACTCAAATTGAAAATAAAAATTTGGGCCTCACACCACAGGCGCCTTGTTGCACACCGATTACATGTTCTGGAGGATAGCATAAAGGATCTTCAACACACTGAACTCCTGGATGGACCTGATGGGTACAGACAATAACAATTAAAAGACTTTGAATCTGAGAGAAACAAACTACTACTTGCTAATGAAGCTCTTTGGCATCAACGCTGTAGAATTAAATGGGTTCAATGTGGCGACCTAAACAACAAGTTCTTCCATAAATTTGCAAGCAACTCCAGAAACAAAAAACATATCTGGGACATCTTGGATGACACAGGAACATTACACAATGGACAACGGGCTATTAAGGATGCAACCAATCACTTTTATAAAGATTTCTACGAGGCAAAAACACAAACAACTCTTCAGGAACAGGTTGATGTAGCCTATATTTTCCCCAACTCAGTCAACACAGAGGACACAACTTTCCTGAACAACCCATGCACATTACAAGAACTTCAGATTGCATTAAAATCATTTGCTCTGGACAAAATCCCAGGCCCCGATGGCTGGATTGTGGAGTTCTATCTACACTTTTTTGATCTGGTGGGGGCAGATCTCCTATAACTTGTTGAAGATTCTAGAATTCATGGTAAGATCATTGGGACAATAAAATCCACATTTTTTACCCTTATTCCAAAAGAAAATATTTCGACAACCTTTGGAGAATTTTGTCCGATTACACTCTGTAATCTCAGCTACAAGCTCATTTCTAAGATAATTGCAAACATGATCAAACTTATTCTCTCACGTACTTTGTCATATGAACAACTTGGATTCTTAAAGGGTCATCAAATTCTTGATGTTGTTGGCTCCTCTTAAGAATTCTTACACAACATAAAGAAAAAAAACACTCCTTCCCTCATACTTAAGCTTGACCTTAAAAAGGCTTTTGACTGCATAAACTGGGATTTTCTCAGAATGATCTTAATCAAGTTTGGCTTCCCACAAAACATCTTTAATTGGATTATGAGTTGAGTTACTAGTGCAAACACTGCAGTGCTCATAAATGGATAACCCTCTACATTCTTCCGCAGTGGCAGAGGTCTCTGACAGGGCTTCCCACTGTTTCTGCTCCTCTTCATACTGGCCATGGAAGGACTAAGTCTTCTTTAAAAAAAAATCCAAGCCAAAGGTAGGATCACAGGGATAAAAGTCTCAATATTAGTAAAAATCCTCCACCTATTCTTTGTCGATGATGTCCTAATATTGAAAAATGCCAACTTGACTGAATGGAAGGAAATCTCAAAAATCTTAAACATCTTTTGTTCTGCTTTGGGCCTTCAAATAAACTGGTTTAAATCAACTTTCCACTATGCCAATATAACTGCATAAAACTTGGATCTACTGCAGACCATTTTCCCCTACTCATTTGTACACCTATCCACTGGCTTAAAGTACCTTGGATACTATATTAAGGCCGATCAATACAATTCTTCTGATTGGGATTGGTTAATTACAAAGGTGGAAAAAAAGGTATGGCTCACCATTGGAGGCCGCTTTACACTTATTAAATCGGTTCTTGAGGGCTAGCCAATCTACTGGATGGTGCTTACAGCCATACCCATCTCCATTTTGGATAAACTTAGAGCACTCACCTATAGGTTCCTCTGGTCTGACAGCAAGGAAAAACAAAAAATTCACCTCAACAACTGGGAATCGATAGCCAAACCAAAATCCAAAGGTGACTGGGGGATCAAGAACATCTTCAAATTTAATCAAGTTCTTGCTGCAAGCTCCCTTTGGTGCCCTTTAACTTCCTGTGGCATTTGGAGTGCCATTATCAAGGAAAAATATATTCCTTACACTTTAGTTGAAACCTAGCTTCAAGCTAGTCATCCAACTGCTAAAAATACCTCTTGAACCCGCCGAATCATCACGAAGTCAGTGCATTGGATCACCGGGATTCGACCATTCCATCATCGCTAGATCAGATCACATTATTGTTCTGGGTAATTCTTTTATTCTCTCTCCAAAACTAATCACCTACTTACATTCCAAGAACATTTATTACCTATATCAAGCCTGCCATCCCAGCGATTCAGGAATTCAACCATCAATTTGGAAAACCAGCCGTGACTTAGAGCTACCTCCGGACTTGGCACCGGATTGGGACTACTATTGTTCAGAAATAATTCGCGCGGGCATTTTTCTCAATAATATAGAGGAAAAAATGTTGTGGGATGGAGGAGACAACACAATACTATTTTTGTCAAAAATTTATATGTTGTGATTGCAAATGTTGAGTGGCCCAACAATATCACTGGCTGTCTCAACGATTTTTGGAAATGTAAACTCCCATTAAAAGTCAAGATCTTCACTTGGCTCTGATTGCATAAACAAATCCCCACCTGGGACTTTCTATAGAAAAAAGGTTGGACCGGACCAAATATATATCCACTCTGCTATAGGGGAGAAGAGACTGTAGACCACATATTCACTCAATTTCTGTTCACTCACCAAGTATGGGACAACATAATCCAGGAAAACAATTTAAATATAGATTGGATTGGCAGCTTTATCACCGATTGCTTGGACCATTGGACTACATATGAAAAATTCTACAAAATCCTCCCTCCTTTGATCAATTGGTATATCTGGCTAACAAGAAATTGAATTTTTTTTTGAAAATGTGAATCCATTCGCCAATGTTATATCTTATAAAGCCTTGGGACTATTCCACCTCTAGAAAAACATATACCCGGACATTAAAAAAAAAATATCTTAGTGAAGCCTCCTTCCTCATTACATCTTCCAACATGATGGTTTGACGATGCATCACAACAAAATGGATCTCTTAGTGGTGGGGGGAGGGGGCGGTGATAAAACTCAGTCAAAACTCCAATTATAGGTGGACTCTCTGTTGGGGCCCAGGCACCAACACAAGAGCAAAACTTAACACAAGGGAAAAACTTCTGGGTGCCTGGGAAACACTACTATTAGCTTCTAGACTGAACATAGATATCCCGCATCTGATTGGGGACTCCAAAGTTATCATAGACTGGCTGAATCACTAGGGTAAATTAAAAACCATCACACTCTTGGCCTGGAAATGTAGAATTCGATCGCTCATGCATCAATTCAAGAAACTATCTTTCACACATACTTCCCGAGAATATAACTTGGAAGCAGATCTCCTATCCAAGGTTGCCCTGCAGAGGAAAGTTTTCATGCTCCACTTCAACCATTGTCTGGACGGCCATGAGGGCCCCACTCATACTATTCAGATTCTTTAAGATGAAGGACCAGCATTGGATTCGATCTTGAGCACCATTTCCAACACTATCTCTCTATTTCTTTCATAATTTCTCATCTTTCCATCTCAAGAACAATTGTATTTTCTCGACTGACCACTCTTTCCTTAGAGCTTGTCAGCACATCTTGGCACACTTGCACCACTGCTGTATTTATACTTGACAGAGATCTCTCTGAAACTGTACCTGCTTTGAGAACACTAATTGAGGAATTTTTATACTGGAAAAAGGTTATTGCGATCATCCTCTATTTGATGTTATACGCTAAGTTTTACATGAAAGTGTGAAAAACTATAAATTATAAAATAAATAATTTAAAATAAAATTAATTTAAAATAAAATTAATTTAAAATAAAAATTAAATAATTTAAAATAAAGTAAAAAAATAATATTAAATTTATAATATTGAAAAAATAATAATTAAATACATAATATAAATATCAATATTACACTTCGAAATGAAAATAATATCTAAATACAAAACAAGGGTTGCATTGCAACGCAGTCCTTGCCAAGTTAGTTGGGAAATACATGTTGAACAATGAAACTTAATATAATTAAATGCACAAGTAATGAATATTTTTTGTCAAAAGATAATAATTGAGGGTTGTTTGTTATTCAAAATGTATAATGAACGGTAAACTGAATGGAACTATAATATTCATAAATATAATATAAATAATATATTAGATAATAAATATAATATAAATATAATAATGCATAATAATAAATACATAGTACAACTTTTTATATTTAGATGTGGTGATTGGTGAAATTCATTGATTATGTAATTAATTTTACATATTGAAAAACGTGAAGAGAGTAATAACACTTCAATTCTATCAACCAATTAGAAATGAGAAACACAAATATTTTTATTATATAAAAAAATATATATTTGTTTTCCTATGTTAAACATTACATTGCATACACAAATTTATGATAAAAGGCACATTAATGTCACATAAAAAACAAACTCATTACTATAGTCCCATGGCAGGGAGAGGATCTCATTACTACACCCCTTGTGTTCTTTTGTATTCTTCTGGGAAGAAGATCAATTGACATCTGACAAGAGATACCTTTTATTACGTAATAAAAAAAGTCCGTCCTTTTTGGACTTTGTTCACCTTCCTGTCACCGTTTGTTCAGAATATTACGTGATAATGAAAGTCAGTTTTTTGGGACGAACCTTTGGTAAAAGGTAAACAAAATGATATGCAACATTCACTGCTATGACATGTGGTATATACATCATTGCTATAACAGGTGGTATAACAGGTGGTATATACATTGTTGGATCAGGATGTATATATTGTGCCATGTAGTAGAATGTTACATAGCAATCTATATTATTCTCTGTTCATTCAACATTTTTTTTCTTTCAACGGGATTGGTAATTCATAAGGCTTTTCTAGTAATTCATAAGGCTTTTCTAAACGCTATTCAAGATTGAGCTTGTCTATTGCTGGATAAATTACACACCCAACTAGCACAATTTTCAGTAAAGAAAAAGTTTGAATCTAGACTGAGACGTCCCTATATTGCTTAACACATAATTGATTATCATACAGATTATTGCACTGTCTTGCATTTAGATTTCATTTCTCAATAAATAAAATAAACTTGGAAAAAAAATATAAGCTGAGAATTTCCTTGATCGTACACATAAAAAATCGGGCATATAAATATAAGCTGAGAATTTACTAGATCGGGCATATAAATATTAAATGAGTCTTTGTTATGATTTTTAATTAAAGCAAAACAACAAACTAAAAATCCCTAAATAAGCCTAGCATATCACATATTATAAAATGAAAAAACCCTAATAAAAACCTTCAATATGCACATCAATTATAGACAATAAAATTGTGGGATGACTTTCAAAAATATAAGTGGGAAAAAACTAGTCACATCCATATGAATAATGAAATCCATTTTCATAATGATATAGAATATATTAAAAACAAGTTCACCAAAATATTTAAGATGAGAGACGAAATTACCATGTCTTCCAAAATGGTAGCTATCCAAAAGTCTCCGAATTTCACCTTTAAAACAAAGTTCCAAAATGATAAGATAGAGGCAATTTCAGGGCATTACCATGGCTGTCTATAGAACTAAGGTAGGAATTCGAAGTCTACAAAACATGGGGTACTTACCCTCAACTATCTAAAGTTTCCCAAAAACTACAAAACAAACAGGCTATCAAGAGTCCGCAAAACATGAGCTCATTCCATGTTTAGAACTTCATAACTTGCGCATGTATACTCCTATGGAGTCAACAAAACCACAGCTTCCAAACCCATGTATCCCTACAATCTTTCCCTCTTGCTCCGTCTCAAAGTAAGTTCCACGTTCTGGCCCACATGGGCCGAGTCTCCTTTGATTTGTATGGAAGGTTAAGGATTTCACAATAACAAAAGTCATAAACCAATGCCAATGAGCATCATAGTAGCCGCTGATTTCAGTGACAATTTCTTCTGGATAGTTCAGATCGTACTGCAAGCACATTATGAGAAGGCCATTAGATCAATAGAGTTACTTTTCATCTAAGATATGCAATGCCTGTACTTTGCCTGCAGCCTGAGCTTATAAATTCACGAGGATGCAGTTGTGACTTACCACTATTTTAGTACTGTTTATACCCCCATGACAAACTCCCTGGACGTCTCTATCCTTCACATTGATATCTCCTTCGATACCATAATCGAGACGTAGTGAAGTTAATGTATGCTGGTTTTCTCTCACCGTTATACGATGAATGCCTGAATAGGTACCGTCATTCCAGAAAAACCCCTCGGGCCCTCCATATAATGGACAACAATATAATCCACCATGATTATTAACCTGCCTCAATAAAAGGTTAAAATTATTCTCTATAATACAAGACCCCGGGAAAGGCACACACCAAGGATATGCATACTGTTTCACATTTGTCAACGCTGGTGGTAGTTTCGATACTTTCATCTTCTTCGGAATCTAGTTCCCCTACAGTTTAAACGGATCGGGATAGAAAACATTGGAACTTAAATAGGCTTTAATGGCTTTCAGTCATTAAACATTGGAACTTAAATAGGCTTTCAATTAGTAAGAAGCAGAGCGCCAAACCTTCAAAAAATACTATATCTAAAAGAGTGATACGACTATTTTCATTCGGATCGTGTACAGAGAAAATACATACAGACACACATGGTTGCTTCCAGAGAAGTTAAGTGCTCTCCAACACTTCGTGCTTAAGCGCTTTTGTTACCGTCCGCTTTCGTAACTCTTGAAACACACAAAAAATTAGATAGTATGTCGTATTTTACTGTATATAGAAAGAAAAAGTCATTCTCAGAAAATAATTTCGTAGATTTCCAAAAAGTTTCAAAATTAAAATGAAAGGGAGCGTGAATAATCGACTAAAACAGAGAAGCTTCATTCCTGGGTTAGTACATTTAAGACTGGTTGAGTAATAAAACAAGTGCTAAAGATGCCTCCATCTACATGCAACAAAAAGTCTTCGATGCTTACAGAAAACCAAGAAAAGGAGAACAATGGCAATGCAACAGCAAATAACAAATGTTCTTCTCACCCAAAACCACATCCACATCATGGGAGATCTGGCGCCAAACAAAGGCCTACTCCCACACGGACCCCTGAAACGCAACAACGGGAAGCTACCACAAAGGTTTTGAGCTCCGAGCAAAGGGCTCTTAAGGATCTAGCCACACCCACTTCCGATACCGTTTCCGGGTTGAAAAATGGTGCACTAAGGGGGAGTTCAGTTGAGAAGATGTAGGGATCGAATCCTGATGGGCTCAAGCGGAGGCTGAATGGCGTAGGTTCCATTGCGAGAGGATTCACAAATGGGGGCACGCCTGCGATGAGGGGGAGCTTGTCCCTGGAAGCTCCCAAAGGTTGCTTTGGGTTTCTCCAATATGCAAAGCCTGTTTCCTCAACGGTCCAGAAGTGTAGCCCTACACCCATTGTGAGGCCCATCACCAATAGGATGAGAGGGGATGACATTCAAACCTCTGATCCGAAACCCTCAAGCCCATAACTCGTACCTCATGCAGATTCGTATCAGCTTGATGAAAATCAAACCATGTGATTTTGGACACGTGGGCCTGGTTGATTAATTCAAATTGCATGGAAAATGACAATGCGTACTTGAGTTAAGGGTAGCAGTTGGAAGAAGTGAAGTAAATATTAATTAAATCATTGGAAGAAGTGAAGCTAGCAATAACACTTTAAACTTATGAACCAATAAAATTGTAACATATATATATATATATTTATTTATTTATTTTAAAATATATTAATACAAACTTTTTAAGTTAAACATTATAATTTCTAAAAAAAATTAAAATCAACCCTAAACTAATAACAAGTCAACGATGAACTCATCGCTATTAGTCCTTGGCCTTGGCAGGGACTAATAAAAGTCTTGCATAATGATGCCAAATATATATAACCACAAAATCCAACGAAATAAATAATACATATTGAATAATTAAAAAACTTAGTCCCCTGCACGTTTTGTATTTCTATTGTTCCATCAAATGCATGGATTTGATAAGAAGCATAATTAAATGCATGGAATTGATATGAAACACACGATATGCCATCCATTCCAATTGTAAATAAAAACATGAATTATGATTTTCAAACCCTTTTTTGATAGTTTCTTCATACGGTGATCACTTATAATAAAAAATACTTCTAGTTCCCTTTCCATCTTACCTACCTTGTTGTAAGTGATCACCTATAATGAAAAAAAATACTTCTAGTTCCCTTTCCATCTTACCTATCTTGTTGTAGTAAATGCATATAATTACTAATATGGAATTTATCAATGTTCCATTTTATTCCAATTGTCCCCAGCAATAGCTTTTTGTGAATTGTTCTAATACTTCTGTGAATTTTTTTTGAAAAACATGTTTTTTATTATTTATTAATTAAAATGATAATTTGATATAGTGATTTTTCATTGGTTAAAATTATTATGAAAAGACATTAATCATGTGGTATCTGCAATTTCTATAAATTTATTTGTCATGGTTAAAAAATAATTTATTAAAAAAAAATCAAATCTTAAGATTAGCCACTTTGTAGATAAGGCTCTTCATTATAGGACTCTACAGACAATGTCTCCGTCTAAAGACGACCAGATTCTCACCAATGTGTTATTTTGCATACATCTAGGTGGATTACACATGAAACCGCTCTTGAAGTGTGGCTCGGAGTGTCTTGCTGACGCCAAGGCCCGGAGTGTCTTGTTGGAATATTTTTATTTTTAATTAATTATATAGTCAAAATGATTATAGATAAAAATGTCTCAATATTTATTTAGTAATCAAAATGTTTGCTCAATATTTAATTTTATGTTATAATATATTTATAATTTAAATTAATTATATAATCAAGATAATTACACATAGAAATATTTGTTAAGTAATAAAAATGTTTATTCAATATTTCAATGAAGAGGGTTTGAATTGCTTTCCAATCAACCCATTTTCCTTTTATATTTTAAGGGAATAAATTTTACATCAATTTAATAAATGTAGTGATTCCTCCTCCATTATTTTTAATCAATTACTTAATCAATTGAAAAGCTGGTCTTTTTTCTCCATAGTTAGCATACTTCATAGAAATATCTCAATATTTGTTAATTAATCAAAATATTTACTCAATATTTAATTTTATATTATAATATATTTATATTTTTAATTAATTATGTAATCATTATAGAAATATCTCAATATTTTTTAAGTAATAAAATTGTTGACTCAATATTTCAATGAACTTGTAGTTTGAATTGTTTTACACTCAACATATTTTCCTTTTGTAAGAGAATAAATTTTATATCAATTTATCAAATGTAGTGATTCTTCCTCTGAATATTTAGAATATATGTGTATAGTTTGAATGGGTATTTAGTGTAAGTGTTTTCTTCCTAGTAAATAAAAATTGTTGAAAATTGTAAGGCATAAAATGTTTACATCTTTTATTAATTAAGTAGTAAAATTGATTATTCTATATTTCAATATTAAAAAAAGAAAATATAAATTAAAAATAAATAAAATATTTTTGTTTTTAATTAATTAAGTAGTCAAAATGATTCTATATAAAAATATGACCATATTTGTGAAGTAGTAAAAATGTTTACTCAATATTTAATTTTATATTATAATATATTTATATTTTTAAATAATTATGTAATCAAAATGATTACAACAGAAATGTCTATTGGCACAGGGGTAGACCTAGGGTTCACTTCCAAGAGCGCACCAACAAGCCCTAGCTATTGTCTCTTTTGGCAACACCTGCGAAACAAATGCAGTCTTACCCGAAGCAACTATAAGGGAGTTGCAGGACATAGATGTCTACAACCAAGGGGAATATCAAGTGGATCTAACACAGAAACTACACAATATTCATATATCACTTATCAACTTGACCTATTCCATGCATCTATTAGATCTACTTTAGCAATGCAATAACAGTATATGAAGGACATACAAAATACCAATCATACACAACACAAAATATACGTGGTTCAACCTCTCTCTACGGCTACGTCTACAGAACTGTGCTATATTATATTGATGTAAAGCATATAGTTCTTGTCTGTGCTCTAAGCTAGCAGATCTTCTCTTATCATATCTTTCTCTCCCCTCCCTATGCACCCAGCTGCAGGGTTGATCTTCACACCCAGCTGAAGATCTTACAATCCAGAAGGCTCTTGTACCCAACACTTCTCTCCCTCACAATACTCTTCTCTCGACCAATTCAATATCAACAGTAACAATAACAACACATCAACCCAAAAGTACCAACCCAAAACACCAACCCAACCTAGGCCCTTTAGACATCTATTTATACTTTACAATCATTCATCGACATCCTTAGGTCAAAACCTAGGTGTCAAAACCCTAGATACCAAAACCTTAGGTCAACTTGACCCGCGTTTTTCGGGTTTCGTCAGGCTATCTTTCCTTCCTTCTCGCACGATGATTCAAAGAATATAACGGTGGATGTTTCCTCTTTCTGAGTCGTCCACGATCCTTATTCCTTGATTATCTGTCATCCCCAATCTCCTCATCCAACAACTTTCTTTCTCGGGCTTCTCTCCATCTTTTCTACTCTTTTTCTCACTTCGACCCAATATCAGTCATTGTGTCTTCTGTGAAGTTCGATTTTTCCCTTTTCTTCCTTGTTCTTCACTTCTTTCCATAACCAAGGGTCAACAGGCTCCCAACACTCACCCGTGACTTGTCCCGAGGCACTTCGATCTGACTATTCTATTGTACTTTAACTTCGATCTGACTATTCTATTCTATTATATTTTTAAATAATTATGTAATCAAAATGATTACAACAGAAATGTCTATTGGCACAGGGGTAGACCTAGGGTTCACTTCCAAGAGCGCACCAACAAGCCCTAGCTATTGTCTCTTTTGGMAACACCTGCGAAACAAATGCAGTCTTACCCGAAGCAACTATAAGGGAGTTGCAGGACATAGATGTCTACAACCAAGGGGAATATCAAGTGGATCTAACACAGAAACTACACAATATTCATATATCACTTATCAACTTGACCTATTCCATGCATCTATTAGATCTACTTTAGCAATGCAATAACAGTATATGAAGGACATACAAAATACCAATCATACACAACACAAAATATACGTGGTTCAACCTCTCTCTACGGCTACGTCTACAGAACTGTGCTATATTATATTGATGTAAAGCATATAGTTCTTGTCTGTGCTCTAAGCTAGCAGATCTTCTCTTATCATATCTTTCTCTCCCCTCCCTATGCACCCAGCTGCAGGGTTGATCTTCACACCCAGCTGAAGATCTTACAATCCAGAAGGCTCTTGTACCCAACACTTCTCTCCCTCACAATACTCTTCTCTCGACCAATTCAATATCAACAGTAACAATAACAACACATCAACCCAAAAGTACCAACCCAAAACACCAACCCAACCTAGGCCCTTTAGACATCTATTTATACTTTACAATCATTCATCGACATCCTTAGGTCAAAACCTAGGTGTCAAAACCCTAGATACCAAAACCTTAGGTCAACTTGACCCGCGTTTTTCGGGTTTCGTCAGGCTATCTTTCCTTCCTTCTCGCACGATGATTCAAAGAATATAACGGTGGATGTTTCCTCTTTCTGAGTCGTCCACGATCCTTATTCCTTGATTATCTGTCATCCCCAATCTCCTCATCCAACAACTTTCTTTCTCGGGCTTCTCTCCATCTTTTCTACTCTTTTTCTCACTTCGACCCAATATCAGTCATTGTGTCTTCTGTGAAGTTCGATTTTTCCCTTTTCTTCCTTGTTCTTCACTTCTTTCCATAACCAAGGGTCAACAGGCTCCCAACACTCACCCGTGACTTGTCCCGAGGCACTTCGATCTGACTATTCTATTGTACTTTAACTTCGGACTGCGTAGTGCAACCTTTTCTTTCTTCTTTATGCCTCCTCTTCCTCCTTGTGCAGACTGTCTTTTTTGTGTTTGGTACCCAATTTCAACTGCACCTGGTACCTAGACCTTTGATCTATTTGATTTTACTGAGAGTTGCGAGGCAGCTGGTTGTCATAGTATAACTTCAGCCGACTCCCATTCATTAGTCCTTCCTTCCATTCTCCATTCAACGTCTTCAGTTGTGTAGCTCCTCCTTTTGTACCATAGGTAATCTCATATGGCCCTAGCCAATGTGTTCTGAACTTCCCAGGGTGCTTGATGAAATTGCTGTTATAAACCAGCATTAGATCTCCTTGTCTAAATGCCTTCTTCTTGATGTGCCTGTCATGATAGGCCTTCTCTCTTTCCTTCTGTACTTGATGATGGAATCATGCAATGAATATATATTCCTCAAGTTCGACCAACTACGCAAGTCTCTCTTAAACAACTCCAGTATCATCCATACCCGTAAAGGCACCAATTATCAGGCTTGGTACCAAATACTCCATTGGAACAACAACTTCAAGGCCATAGACCAACTTAAAAGGAGTCTGCATTGTCATCTTCTTGCACGTGGTTCTATAGGCCCATAATACTGCTGGTACTCTTAAATCCCAATCATCCCTATTCACGCAACATATCTTGGTTAGTGTTGTTTCCAAAATCTTGTTGAATTCTTCAACTGTTCCATTTGCTTGTGGATGGTACTATGTGCTCTTCTGATGGTGGACTGTAAATTCTTTAGTCAAGGCTTCAATTGTCTTATTGATGAATTGTGTTCCTTGATCACTCATGAGGATCTTTAGGCATCCAAACCTAGTTATGATGTCATCAAATATGAAGCACGCAACTGTAGTTGCACTACAGTCCTTAACTACTCGAGCTTCGACCCATCTAGTCAAGTACTCTGTTGCTGTGATTATGTACCTTGCTCCTGTGTGCTTTCCTGGTGGATTTATAGGTCCAACAAAGTCAATGTACCATTTCTCGAATGCTTGTAGGGTCAATTGTGGTGCCAATGGAATTTCATCTCTTCTAGATGGTTTCCCAACTCTCTGGCATACATCACAGGCTCTGGAATAGTCTTTAGCATTTCTGTGTAAGGTAGGACACCAATGGCCAGCTCTTAGGACCTTCTGCGTAGTTTCTTTCCCTGCATAATGTCCTCCTGCGATGCCTTCATGAGCTTCTACAAGGATCAATAAATGTTCTTCCTCCATAACACATCTTCGCAAGATCTCATTCGGTCCCATCTTGTATAGCCAACCGACTATAAGTGAAAAGTCTTCAGTGCGCACCACTAGTTGTTTCTTCTGGGGAATTGTGTACTCGCTAGATGCCATTCCAGTTGACAAGAACTAGACTATGTTGGTGAAGTGGTCATCGATCTTTCTAATAGCTAGAAACTGTGCATCCAGTAGTGTATCCTTCAAACTAGTGGGTTCTTCGCCATGTTCCAACCTCGACAAGTGGCCAGGGCCTTTATTCATTCTTCCTAGCTTAACTATGATCTCAAAATCATATTCTTGAAACAACATAATCCATCTGCATATTCGCCCCCCCAACACTAGATTATTGACCAGGTAATTCAGCGCGAAGTGATCAGTAAACATTGTAAAGTGTCCTCCCAATAAATAGATGCGAAATTTCTGCAGTGCGTACACCATGGCTAATCCCTCTCTTTTAGTAGTGGTATAATTAATCTTAGCTGTGGATAAGTTTCTACTAGAAAATGCTAGAGGATGGTCAATATCTCCTTCTCCCGGTTGTGCTAATACAACTCCTAAAGAAATAGAGGATGCATAGACATGTACATGAAACTCTTGGGTCCAGTCTGGAAAAACCAAAATGGGCACAGTAACCATTTTCTCTTTCAGTGTGTCGAAGCTCTGCTGGCATTCTTCAGTCCAACTAAACTGGAAATCCTTCTTCAACAACTTCTCCATGGGCGCTGTGATCTGAGCATATCCCTTAATGAACTTCCTATAGTAGCCTGTGTGTCCCAACATAGTGCGCAACTATTTAACTGTTGTAGGAGGGGGTAGATAAACTATAATGACAATCTTGGATGGATCTACCAATAATCCTTTCTTACATACAATATGTCCTAATAAAACTCCAAATGGGGAAAAGAAAATGCACTTCTTTAGATTCAAAGAAATTTGATACTACTTGCATTTATCCAACATTAGCCTTAGACATTCAATGTGATTCTTCAATAAACTAAAGACAGTATAATCATCAAAAAATTCTTCTAAAAATTTATGCAAAAACTCCTTGAATGCTTCGACCACCACCCTGGAAAATATGGCTAGGGCATTCTTCAATCCAAATGGCATTATTGTATACTGGTAGGACCCCCATTCTGTTTCAAATGTGGTCTTGTGGCGATCTTCCTTGGAAATCCGGATATGATGGTATCCTGAAAATCCATATGTAAAAGAATATATCTCTTGGCCTCCCACATTATCTAACACTTCGTCAGTGAATGGTGTAGGGAAGGGGTCATGTAAACAAGCATCATTCAGCTTCTAGAGGTCTACACATATTCTGATCTCTCCTGTCTTCTTGTCTTGTACCACCATAGGGCTAATCCACTATGATTCTTCCATTGGTTCTATAATCCCTGCTTCCAGCATTCTGTGAAGCTCAATCTTCACATTTTCCTTATATTTGGGGTTCAATATGTAAAGTCTCTGTTTGACTGGTCTAGCATCTAGATTTAAGGTAATCCTCATCTCTCCCATAGGCCCTTTAATGCCCTTCATATTAGTGAACTTGGTTGGAAACAAGTCCTGATACTCATGCAGTAACTCAGTAATCTTGTCAATGGTGGCAGCATCCCAATAATATCCGACATTGGCAAGCTTCGGTGTCTCATTTGTTCCAATATTGACTTTCTTAATATTAATAGGTTGTCCAATGAATGGAAACTCAATTCCTGGTCCTTCCACATCTCTCTGGCCTCTTGTTTCTGCAATGTTTACTTTCCTCAGATCATCATCTTCATCCGCATTAATGTTGTAACAACCTTGCAGTTTCTGGAGAGGCGTAGTCCAATCATCCTTTTTCTATTCTAAGGGAAGGCTGCATACCTCCTCGAATACTTTATGTCTCACAATCTGTAATGCTTGGTCTACTGAGGGATAGTCACTTTCAAATAAAAATGTGGTTACAAAATTTTGAATCATACCTTCCTAGTCTGCAGTGATGAGGCACATCTCTACTTGGAGGTACCATTTGATAGGTATCATGTCCAATGTGTTGATGAATTTGTGTACCCACTGTTCTTGTATAATATCACTCTAGGCCTCTTCACAGCTTCGCACATGGTCCTTTGGGCAACTTCGACCCGTGTAGCGAACTTCACAGCCTTCTACCTGTGCTTAAAACCTCACTGTCATCAAGCTATGACATTGTATCCAATCTGTAATATTGCTTTTATGTGTCCCCCACCATCTCACTGGTGTGGATTTCAAGGCCTCATCCATGGCTAGTAACCTCTGTTGTATTGGTACATTCTCCTCAAAGTCCAACAAGAATGTTTTTAAAGGATTTAGACCATCAAAGGTGGGTAAGTTACTTACTATTGTGCCGATCCAATGAACTTCTCTGGTTAATATAGCACATCTTCTTATGGATACTTCACACATTTTATTCTTCCAGTTCTCTAGTGCTTCTTCTGAATCTGATGAACACACGCTCTCACTTTTCTAGCTTAGATTCCCATCGGTTGTAGGATTAATTTAATCCTGTAATCTCGTAGTTAACTTGTAGATGTTTTCTAGTGCATATGCGTAGTCTTCTTCTCTGATGGGCTCTATGTATCATTGACCTTCATCGAGATCTAAAGGTGCAATGATCCTAATACCATCACCTTCAAAATTCATACGTCTCTTCTTTAAGTCAATTCCTAACAACGCCGGGTAAGGGAAAATGTCATCAACTATTTCAATTACCTCGAAATCTACAAATATTCTTATTCCATCAATGTCCATGGGGACATGCTCCAATCGTCCAAATGGGCTGACAGCTTGTGGGTTAGCCATCCTAAACCTGATAGGGGAATAGATCAACTTTGGTTTTCCCAACTGTTCCCAAGTTTGCTTCGTCATGACATTGACCTCTGACCCTAAGTTGAGGACCACATAGTCTATCTCATACTCTCCTATTTGAGCATTCAAATGTAATTCCTTATTTTTCCTTCTCTTTTTACCATTTTTTTGTACTACCCTATTCAGTAAGAGATCTATCTTTCCTATCTCATATTGTCTGATTAAATTTTGTAACTCTTGTACAATGCTTTTATCCTAAATCAACTTAATACAAGTATGTAAAATGTCCATGAACTTTCTTACCTCTTTTCCTTCTCTTGGCGAAGCGGACTGATCAAATGCGTGGGGAATTACATACTCTATTACTTATGGTCTTGCCTTTGATGAAGAACCTTGGTCTCCTCTAAATTCTTTTCGTGTTGCCTCAAACATTTGTCTTTCTTTCTTTGCATCAAAGGATTGGGTTTTTTCTGCAGCTTTCCTGATTCCTGAATCTTCTGTAATCTTCCCTTGGGTCAGTCTTTCTTCTCCTGTAACAACACCTCCTCTGGTTATAACAATGACTCTAGGGTCTCCTCTGCGAGGTTCAACATAGATCAGTTGCACTTGTGGGTTCTGCTGAGGCCCTCGTCTTTCCTGAAGCTTAGCTAGCAGTACAGGACAATCTTCTATAACATGGTCAAACGAGTTGCAATAGCTGCAAGTGGTACAATGGTTCTAACAATCCCTTGCGAGGTGTCCTGGATGTGCACAATTATAACAGATGATTTGTCCTCGGCCTCGAACCATTCCTTCTCCTCGTCCTCTTCCTCTTAATCCACCATGAGGATTGACGTTTCCTCTCCCAGGAGAGTTATACTGCATAGCATTTCCTTCTTGTTGTACTTTGCCTTGGATATTATATATGTCTCTTGACCTTTCATGCATGAGATCATAATCCCTACAATTCCTATCATCATGCCCTGTAGACTTACATAATGTACAGTACAATTTCGTAGGTGTCTGAACATACTTTTTCATATAATAGCACTCATCAGTACGATGTCTGTTTCTGCCTACCTCGCACCAGGGTAAGGTGACTTTCTTCAAGGGGTTCAGAGCTCCAGAAGCCAAGTATTCTTTGAATAGAGGGTAGTGTTCCTTG
This sequence comes from Picea mariana, assembly GCA_032191745.1. Lineage (NCBI taxonomy): Eukaryota > Viridiplantae > Streptophyta > Pinopsida > Pinales > Pinaceae > Picea > Picea mariana. The sequence continues at coordinate 49,931 of JASDQU010305789.1, read as the reverse complement.
TCATGACCTTCTAATTTTTATCTAACACACCATATATCTTCTCTTTTATCTTTTCCCTTATCTTTCTTCATATATTCGACCTACAGAGACATACTAGTTAGCTGACTCAAGATCTGACTCAGACCTGAGTTGGATTCTCCCATAGGGGTTGATTCAAGCTTCATGGTGATCTCCAATGCCTCAGATTGCGAAGCAATCTTCTGTTACATCAGGGGAACTCTGATGTGTGGTAGGAGGGCAACAATGAACCATTCTTTATTTTGTTCATCTGGGATCTGGAAAGTTAATCGGCCTATCAAGGTTTTGAATCTCTGATCGAATTCCCACACAGGTTCAACAACCTTCTACTTGATCTCTTTCAACTTTGGGATACATTGGGATTCTGACTTAGGTTTCTTGAATTCTGCAATCAACACATTCTTGATATGATTCAATGGCTTAGGTTGTGCAAGTCCTTGGACAAACTTCATGTACCAGCTCAGTGCGCGATCTCTGAGAGTTGTACTGAACTTGGTTCTTTTGACAACTTTATCTATGACATTCTTAATGTTCCATATAGCTTCACACAGGAACCAGTGCTGATTAGGATCTTAAGATCCATTTCCCCTAAGGATAGGAAGTCTCATCTCATCTGCCATAGATCTTACTAGGTTTTCTGACTGAATATGTGGTGGACTACTATGGACAGTGCTTTGGACGCTCTGGTGACTGGGATTACTCTAGTTGCTTAATACTGAATCGAAAAGAAGGAGAATAGTACTTACTTCGATGGTCTGCGCGGTTTCTGAGTTTTCAGGTTCTCTTCAGTGAAGTTTTTCAACTTGTCCTTCCTCTGTCCCAGTGGGTTCTGAATGTTCTTTGTCCATTAGATCTACTTCTTCTCCACTGTAGAAACTCGCTTCCCCATAGTTCTTCTTAAACAAGTTCGCAAGATGGACTTCTCTGAACACTTTCCCACTGTGCGTATGTCCAGCTTCTGTGTCGCTGTCGCTGTCCAAGTTTTTGAACATTAGCCTTTCCGGATCCAACCAATCTATTGTATCTTCAAGATGTTCTTCTCATGCAACAACATCTTGAGTCTCAACTTCAAGAATTGTAAAAATTTTCCTCTGGGTCCCTTAAAGAAATATCTCTTAGCTTGGCTGTATGACTCTACCCTGTCAACAACAAACTCTGTGATGCACCCTCCAATGGTACTATCGAACCAGTGATCTACTGCTCGTTATATAGTGTTATCATCTTCCTTGACATTCTTGATCAACTCCGACGTCCAAACCACAGGAAGTCTAGATCGAATCTCGAACTGGGTATCGGCTAATCTAGCTAGCCACTTGTATAGCTCTTGATGGATTCATCCAAAGAATATCTTGTATATGTCAGTAAAAATATGCTTCTCCAACCAGTCCTCTGAACTAAGATTAGGGTTCTTGTTCTGGGCTTCAGCGAAGTTCTTTTCTTGATCTTCTATCCACTTTTGAGTTTCTGTCTTATATGGAAACCACCTTGACATTCCCTTAAAAATATACCTGTCCCAGCAACGGAACCATTTCTGGCACAGGGGCAGACCCAGGGTTCAACTCCAAGAGCACACCAACAAGCCCTAGCTATTGGGTCTTTTGGCAACACTTGCGAAGCAGATGCAGTCTCACCCGATGTAGTTATGAGGGGGTTGGAGGACATAGATGTTTACAACCAAGGGAAATATCAAATGGATCTAATACAGAAACAACGCAACATTCATATATCACTTATCAGCTTGACCTACTCCATGCATCTATCAAATCTACCTTAGCAATGAAATAACAATATATGAAGGACAAATACAAAATACCAATCATACACAACACAAAATATACGTGGTTTACCGTCTCTCTAGGGCTACGTCCACAGAACTGTGCTATATTATATTGATGTAAAGCATACAGTTCTTGTTTTCCCTCTGAGCTAGCAGATCTTCTCTTCTCCCATCTTTCTTTCCCCTCCCTGCGCACCCAGCTGTAGGATTGATCTTCGCACCCAGCTGAAGATCTTACAATCCAGAAGACTCTTGTACCCAACACTTCTCTCCCTCACAATACTCTTCTCTCAACCAACTCAATATCAACAATAACAATAACAACACATCAACCCAAAAGTACTAACCCAAAACACCAACCCAACCTAGGCCCTTTAGATCTCTATTTATACTTTATAATCAGTCACCGACATCTTTAAGTCGAAACTTAGGTGTCAAAACCCTAGGTCAACTTGACCCGCGTTTTCTGGGCTTCGCCATCCCATCTTTCTTTCCTTCTCGTACAGTGCTCCAAAGCATCTAATAGTAGATTTTTCCTCTTTCTGAATCGTCTACGATCCTTCTTCCTTGCTTATCTATCATCCCCGATCTCCTTGTTCAACGACTTTCTTTCTCGGGCTTCAATCCATCTTTTCTGCTCTTTTGCTCACTTCAACCCAGTATGAATCACTGTGTCTTCTACGAAGTTTGCCTTTTCCCTTTTCTTTCTTGTTCTTCACTTCCTTCCATAAAGAAGAGCCATAACCAAGGGCCAACAATGTCTCAATGTTTGTTAATAGTTTTTTAACCATAAGTAAACTATAGTCGTGAATAGCCTAAGAGATTTAGTTACATACACTCCATAGTTTTTTAATATGAATTAAACTATAGTCGTGAATAGCGTAAGAGATTTAATTACGTCCATTCCCCAAGAGTCATGTGCTTGTAAAGTAGAGCAACAGGCGTTTCCTGATTTTAGGAACAACTCTTACTCAACCATTTTTAAATGTATGTGCATTTTATGAGGACCAAACTTCTAGACATATTTAATAATGCAATGTCAAACGCTCGTTGTGATCAACAAAACAAAAGTCCAAAATAATATAATTTTTTAAACTAGATTATAATTTTTTAAGCTTTTTAAAAGTTTAATGGAATTCAGAAATCTTCAAAACCTCCAAATACTTGAAAGGAGTATACTCTAAATATTGACACCCCTGATTATTAAAAAAATCCAAATATATACTAAATTTTAATGGTTTTGAATAATCCTTATCATACTCAACTGGTAAAAAAATTACACGTTGTTCCATAAAAAGAAAGACTGGCTTTTAACTTTAATTAAAAAGTACAATTCACTTCTCAAAGTTTAATACACGCCAGGGTATGTTCAATCCCAGCCACATAGCATGAATCTAAACTCGGTAATTACATCAGCAAATCCAGATAAGGCGTTGTAGGTTCATGGTAACGGCTTCAGAATTGACAATAAAAAAAATACTGGTCAAGAGAAAGGTTCTACCAATCTGATTTGGGTATCAAGTGCACTTTATTGGATGACCACATAAAATCTATGTTTTAATCCATAAAATTTTAATGTAAAACTATCTCCACAACTAATTATTATCAACTAATTATTATCTAGAGAGAAATATTACTTTTATAAAAAACATTAAATTATTTAAATGGCTAATAATCAAATCCCTACAATAACGTGTGTTTTTGTATGCTGGTGTGATCAATTTTAGACACTTGATACCATCATTATTAGGATTATTTGCATTTGCATCGTTGAGATTAATGGTACACTTATGGTTCCTTTACATGTAGAATAAAATTACAAAGGTTTAGTTGAGATAATTATTTGGAGTTCCAAGATCCTGTCTAAGATTTTTTTCATTTATGATCAAATATTCAAATTTTGCTATTATCGTTACATGTATATCTGCATTGCATGGCTTTGAATAATCCTTATCAACTTTTAAGGGTTTTGAATAATCCTTATCATACTCAAGTTTCACTGTTTCAACTGGATTTTGATAAATTTCATATAAAGAAAAACAGTGTAAGCCTTAAAATTAATACAAGTTCAAACTACAGTAATAAATCTGGAAATTGATTTATCGTCCATGCAAACGTGTGGCCAGAATATTAAGCATCTGAAAATCCAACGCTTCATGGCTTTTTGTTTTCATCAGATTTTATTACTTTCATAATTAAAGATTATGAAAGAGTGTCAGCCACTCTTTCCGGCCTTTGCGATCACTATCTAAGTATATTACTTTGTCCTTACAGAGTATTTATCAAAAATAATCCACACACACAAGTACTTACATTTGAAGAAATTTGAAATCAAATAACCCACCTACAATTGTTTATATATATATATATATATATATATATATATATATATATATTAATAATCAATTTTATGTAAAAAGTGGTTGATATATGCAATCAGCACTATTTTTCACTTTTTTAAATTAATGACTAGATCATACATCAATGGCTTTTTACATAAAAGTGGTTGGAGTGCAACCATTAATAAATTAATACATTTTAAATGTAATAAATAAATAATAATCAATTATCTTTATTTTTTTAAAAATAATTATTAATAATTTATTAAATTATAATAATTAATTACTTAATTGTTAATAATTAATTAATTATAACTAAGTAATTGAAAATTATTAATTAATAATAAATTATTTTTTAATTAATAATTGATATTAATAACAAATAAAATATTAATTAATAATTGATTATAAAATATAAATTAATTAATGAGAAATAAAATACTACATAACAAAATAATAATAATAAAGTAATAAAATAACCATGTGATAATAATAAAGTAAAACTAAACTAAATACATTAAAAAAACAAAGTAATAATTTAACATATTAATTAATTAACTAAATAATTTTTTTAATATATTAACAAAGTATAAACAAATTATTAAATATATTAATCAAGTAATAATACATTAATAATATATAAATACTTTCATCATTCATATATTATATTATTATATAAATATACCAAAATAATAAATATTAAATAATAAATATATAAATAATCAATTAATTAATAAAATAATAAAAAATATACATTATTATATTATTAATGATAATAGAAAAATACATTAACATATGTATAAAGATATATCAAAGTAATAAGTATTAATTAATAAATATATAAATAATCAATTAATTAATATAATAATAGAAAAAATACATTATTATATTATTAATGGTAATAGAAAAATACATTAACATATGTATAAAGATGAATACATTTTATAAAGTAACTATAAATACATTAATGTATAAATGTAATATATTAATTAATAAATATCTTATTAATATATTGTATTAATTAATTTATACATTACTACATAATACATTAAAAAAAAGTTAAAGTATAAATAAATTAAAACATTAGTAAATTGACAAAGTAAAAAAAAATAATTATTACATAAAAATAAATATTAAATTACTACATTGTTATACTAATGAAGAAAGACATTAATAATAATAATACATTAATCATGCCCGCACGGGTGTAGACGGATTGGCAAGTGCCATGTAAATGGAAGGAAATTTGTAAATGAAGTCTCATGTTCGATTCTCACCCGGACTTACTCGTGCGCCATTCTTGCCGCTGGGGTTATAGTTGCCGATTCCCCCAGTAAAAATAAATAAATAAATAAAAAATAATACATTAATCATTAAAGAATTAGTTAAATAATAAATACATTTATAAATTATGAAAAAACTTAATAAAGTATTAAAATATTATTAATTTAATAGATTAATAAAGCTCCATACATTAAAAATAATATTAATAAATACATTAATAAAGCATCTATATATTAAAGTTTCCAAAAATAAAATTTGAATTTTAAAGTACAATCATTTTATAAAAGTGGTTGATATAGGCAAATGGACACCATTTTTCACCTTTATAAAGTGATTGTTGCTAGTTCAGGGAACAACATGTCTTGAGAATGACCATTAATGTATTAATTAATTATTACTTTACACTAATATATAATTATAATGTATTAATGTAATACATAAATATCTTATATTAATATATTAATGTATATAATTTAATGGTTTATTAATATATAAATTAAAGTATTAATTTACATTTGTATAATATAACATATTAATTGATTCATACATTGATAATGTATTAATTGATGGGTACATTAATAATGTAATCTATTAATTAATAAATATATTAATAGATTATTAAATATATTAATTAATTAATACATTATTAATTTATATATTGCAAAAGTATACTACATTGATAAAGAAAACATTAATAATACATTAATAAAGTAGTAATACATTAAACTTAATGTATTTAGTAAAGCATTATTAAAATATTAATACATTAATAATGTAATATTACATTACTATAATGTATAAGTTAAAGTATTAATACATTAATATATAATGTAATTAATACATTATTAAAGTAATAATATATTAATAAATACATTATTAAAGTAGAAATATCTTAATAAAAACATTATTATAGTAATAATACATTAATAAAGTATCTATACATTTATTTTGAAAATGATCATGGTTTACAATAGCTAACCATGATTATAATTACTTATGATCATAACTATGAATAACATTAATACATTAAAGTATACTAAAATGTATTAATTTAATTAGTTAACACATTAATATTTTTTTAATAAATACATTACTAAAGTATTAATACATTAAGACTTTAATAAAATATTAGTGTAGAAATTAAATAATACATTAATAGTAGATTAAAAACATTAAGACTTTAATAAAATATTAGTGTAGAAATTAAATAATACATTAATAGTAGATTAAACAGTAAAACTTTAATAAAGTATAAACACATTATTACATTAATATAATATATAAATTAAATTATAAATTTTCATTAATGTATAATATAATGTATTATTTAGTTGACACATTAATAATGTGATGTAATAATTAATTAATACATTAATGTATAATGTAACATATAACTTATTATTTATTTGAAACATTAATAATGTAATGTATTAATTAATTAATTAATGTATAATGTAACATATTAAAGAATTAATACATTAATAATGCACTTTATTAATTAATTAATATATTAATACATTGTTAAAGTATCAATTCACTAATAAAGTAATGCATTGATAAAGTATTAATACATTATTAAAGTTTTAATACATTAATTAGTAAAGTAATAATATGTTAATAAATACATTATTAAACTATTAATACTTTAATAAATAGATTATTAAAGTAGTAATGCATTATTAATACATTACTAAAGTATTAATACATTAATTGAAAATGACCACAATTGACTATGGTTGACCATGACCATTGTTAACATCCCTAGAATTTCAATATGCATGACCTTCATTATGGTTGGTCTTAGTTGAGAATGGTTGAGAATGGTTAGTCATGTTTGACAATTGTTGTGGCTAGCCATGATCATGACTACTCATGACATTAATACATTAATGTATTAACTAATTAATTGTCGTCATGAGGCTATGTTTGTCACATTGAGATGATAAGATATTTGCGTGACATTGTGATGACATGATATCTGTGTCATATTGTGACGACAAGATATTTGCTTCACATTGTGACAAGGGGGATATGTTTGTCACATAAGGTATTAATACATTATTAAAGTTTTAATACATAAATAAAGTAATAATATGTTAATAAATATATTATTAAACTATTAATACTTTAATAAATACAATATTAAAGTAGTAATGCATTATTAATACATTAGTACAGTATTAATACATTAATTAAAAATGACCACAATTGACTATGGTTGACCATGATCATGGTTAACTTAGGTTGACCATGGCCATTGTTAACTATGGTTGAGCATGACCATTGTTAACTTCCCTACAACTTCAATATGCATGACCTTCATTATGGTTGAACTTAGTTGAGCATGGTTGACAATGATTAGTCATGTTTGGAAATTGTCGTCTATAGAAGATCATGGATAGTGGTGATCATGACTACTAATGACATTAATACATGAATGTATACTATAATGTATTAATTAATTAATAGATTATTAATTAATACATTACTAACATATTAATACATTAAAACATTAATTAAGTAGTATTACATTATTAAAGTATTAATACATTAATAATGCATTATTACATTAATGCAATGTCTAAATTAAAGTATTAATTTACATAAATGTATAATGACATTGTCTAAATTAAATGAGGTCATAGCCTTGTTGTCACGAGGCTATGTTCGTCAGATTTCAATGGCAAGATATTTGTGTGACATTGCGATGACATTATATCTGCATCATATTGTGAGGACAAGATATTTGCTTCATAATGCGATGAGGGGGATATGTTCTTCATAATGCGACGACAAGAATATGTTCGTCACATTGTGTCTATAAGTCTATGGTCGTCGCATAACGACGACATGATATTTTCGTCACATTGGGATGGCACAATATTTGCATCATATTGCGATGACATGATATTTGTGTCACATTGTGATGGAATGATATTTGAGTCACAATGTAACGAGGAGGCCATGTTCATCAGAATGTGAAGACAAGCCTATGTTCGTCACATAGCCACGATAAGGCTTTGGTCCTCACATTGCAAAGATAGGATATTTTCATCACATTGTGACAACATGATATTTGCATTACATTGCGACGACATAAATTTTTTGTCAGATTGTGTCAACGAGGCTATGTTCATCACATTCCCATGACAAGGATATGTTCATCACATATAGACGAGAAGGCTATGTTCATGAAATTGTGATGACAAGGCTATGTTCGTCACATTGCAATGAGAAGGCTATGATTGTGACATTACAATGACAATGGTATGTTTAGAACATAGGAACGACAAGGCTATGTTTGACACATAGCGACAATAACTCTATGTTCATCAATTTGTGACGATAGTATATTTGCATCGCATTGTGCGGACATGATGTTTTTATCACATTGGGACAATGACACTATGTTCATCACATTGTAGGATATCTTCGTCATAGTGTGACGATAAGGCTATGTTATTCATTGTGTGATGATAGGGCGATGTTCTTCATAGTATGATAATAAGGATTTATTTGCCACGGTGCAATGATAAGGCAATGTTCATCACATTGCAATGACGAGGCTATGTTCGTCACATTGAAAAGACAAGGCTATGTTCAACACATCGTGACAACAAGGCTATGTTCATCACATTGTGATGACGGGATATTTGCGTCACATTATGAGGATAGGATATTTGCGTCACATTGCGATGACGAGGTTATGTTCATGACATTGCAACGACAAGGATATATTCGTCATAGTGCGATGATAAGGCATGTTGATCAGATTGTGATGGTGGGGCTATGTTCGTCACATTGGAATGATAAGGCTATGTTCGACACAATGGAACGTTACTATGTTTTTCAGATTGTGATGCTACTCTGTTCATCAGATTACAACATTACTATGTTAGTAATTGGAACGATGCATTAATAATACATTATTAAAGTATCAATACATTAATTGTCAATGGCCATGGTTCACTATGGTTGACCATGACCAATGTTAAATTTGGTTGAACATGACCATTGTTAACTTCTCTAGAACTTCACTATGCATGACCTTCACTATGGTTGACCTTGGTTGAGCATGGTTCACAATGGTTAACCATGTTTGACAATTGTTGTCTGTAGAAGATCATGGCTAGCCATGACCATGACTATGGATGACATTAATACATTAATGTATATTGTAATGTATTGATACATTAATAAAACAGTAATACATTATTAAAGTATTAATACATAAATAATGCATCATTACATTAATGCAATGTCTAGATTAAAGTACTAATTTTCATTAATGTATAATGTAACTTATTAATTAATTGATAGTTTAATAATGTATTGTATTAATTTATTAATACATTGCTAAAGTATTAATACACTAATACATTTTAATAATACATTAATAAAGTAGTAATACATTGACTTTACTGACCTTAGTAATATATTATTAGGACCTTAATAACCATACTAAAACATTAATAAAGTATTAATACATAGCCTTATTAAATAGCCTAGGTCGAACATAGCCTTAGTAAATATCCTAGGTTGAACATAGCCTTAATGCAATAATTGGGCCGATATTATGTTCGTTGCACTGCGACAAGAAGGCTATGGTTGTCGCAATGCGACAATATGATATTTGTGTGACATTGCGATGACAAGATATTTTCATCATATTGTGGTGACATGAGATTTGCATCACATTTCAACAACATGATATTTGCATCACATTGTGATGAGGAGGCCACGTTCGTCAAAATGCGACGAAAATGTTATAGTCATGGCATTTTGATATCACATGATATTTGCGTCACATTGTGATGACATGATATTTTCATCGCATTATGATGAGGAGGCCATGTTCGTCACAATGTGACAACAAGGCTTTGTTTTTCACATTGCGACGATAATTCTATGGTCGTCGCATTGCGATGACATGATATTTGTGTCACATTGTGATGAAAGGATATTTGCATCACATTGCGACGACATGATATTTGCATCACATTGCAACACATTATGTGTTGCAACATTTGTGTGATATTGCGACATGTTCGTCACATTGCACCACATTAAATGTTCATACAACATTATTTATTCACCATATTGTGTCACATTGCAACATTACTATGTTCGTCATGTTGCAACATCCTTTTTTGTTTGTAGTACATAGAAGGAAACTTAGAATCATACTTGTTGTAATGACATTGATAACAAATCATATTTAAATTTGTAGATGGTGAATTATACTTGTTCTAAGGACATTGAGAGTAAATCTACTTGATTTATATTGGTTCTAAGGACATTGATAGAAAATCATTTAATAATTTATACTTTTCATCATAACGTTGATAGAAAATCATTTAGAACTTTGCAAGTGATAAGTTATATTATTCTAAGGACATTCATAACGAATATACTTGATTTATATGTTACAAATGATGATTTATAAAGGAAATCAACTTGTTTTATACAAGCTATGAGTGTATACATTGTACCATGAAACAAACTATGACCATTATACATCCATATATATCATTGTTATATATTTTTCATTGGTTTTTTTTATCATGGGTGGGAGAATTAACAAAAAAAAGTCTCCCACACATAAAAAAGTTTCATTAAAGCCCATATATTAAAAACAATAAATTCCACCTAAGGTTTAAACCATATTCCCAAACCATTAAAATAAACAAAAGTCCCTAATAATTGATCTTAATATATTATTAACAAATTATTGTTCACATGGTTAATTATTATGATTAATTAATAATTATTGTATAAAGGATGTGTATGTTATACATACATATCCTTAAAGTAACCCTTGTATGATATAACTAATTAAGTTTATTAATAATCACTAATAATATATTTAATAAATATAATTATGACTAATAATAACTAATTAATAAAGTATTATTATATGTTAATATAATTATTAATATAAAATATTATTAATAATATGAAGAATTAGAATTATTATTATTATTATTACTAATAACTAATAATAACTAACACTACTAACACCATTGTATATTAATAATAACTATATTAATCAACTCTACCTCTAATAATCATAACTCATATATCTTAACTTATATATTTTATTTCAATATATAACAATTAAAATATTATTAATAATATTATTATTAACTAATAATAACACAACTAACACCCTTTATATTAATACTAACTACAGTTATTAACTAATAATAACACAACTAAAAACCTATACTATTGAATACCCTTTATATTAATAATAACTACATTTATTAACTAATAATAACACAACTAAAACCCTATAGTATTGAATGCATTAATATAAATTTAATCCAACTTGATACCATTGAATGCATTAATATAAAATTAATCAAGCACATAAAGAGATACCATTGAATCGTTCAATGTTGTGATATCTAATGATGATGAACTATACACGTCCTTTAACCAATAACTTTAAATTATTTTACATCTCCCAAATTTAAAAGATATTTTGTATCAGGGTTCCATTGGTTGATATACACCAGGTGCTAAATTATAAAATTAATGTTATACTATAGGTCTGTATCTACACTATATAATAGGTTATACACAGTTATTATGTAATATGTAATATATTACACTAATTAATATTTACACAGGTTTCTAGAGACTAGAAGAGTATTAAACGCAATCAGTATTAAATTCAATGGTTTAATATTTACAAGTTATATAATATGTTTTACACAGTTATTATGTAATATTTACAGAGGTTTAATATATTTTAAACAGTTATTATGTAATATATTACACTATGTAATATTTACACAGGTTTCTAGAGACTGGAAGAACTATGTAATATTTAGACAGGTTTCTAGAGACTGGAAGAGTATTAAACGTAATCAGATTTGAAACATTTCCATTGAATTTAATACCGTAGCTTCAATGGTTTAAAGGGTTCCTAACCTTGACACTCCAAAGATATCTATGTATTTAAAGAATCATGAACCAATTTGGCCCTTTTATATTCAATACAGCATTCAATAGGGTTTGACAGTCGGAGAAGTAATAAGACTTTTCATTTTATTAATTGTTTTGAAGGTATGCTGAGGTTTTCCAGTTTTACCATAAAACAATTATACGATTAATGGAATCCTCAACTCGCTTACCTACAATGATGATCCAATATTTCTTCAATAGCATCGATTTGTTTGGTGACTATCCCACCAACCACAACGAGTGATTATTTGCCTCAACAATATTATGCCAGAAACCATGATGGAAGAGTATGTATGTCTTGAATGAGGTAATTTAATCTACATATGTGAGGTTTTAATTTTCCCTTTCTGTCTTAGATCCATTATGACTGGGAGTTGAATATATGGAAGAGAGTATACAATAATAACCGTAAAACAATAATGTGTAAACCAAAGAGAAGGAAAAATAGAGGGCATAGAAATGCGCTCTATTGCTTGTGATTTTGCGCATAAGGTTTAGTTAGAAATTTAAACCACATGGCTTGAAATTCATGAAGAGCATGAACTGTTAAGAACTGGTTAGCGCTGTATAGCGAAAAGTATGTTCCAAATCTACATTTGATCACACTGTATAAATACCATTCCAAATAATATACAGGAAATAATTGAAAATCAACCTCTCATCCATTTACAAGTAAACCATAACCCAACTGACATTACATTTATTAATCAAACATTTTGCGAGAGATCATTGTTTTGATCAAGATTCAAGAACAACACATAGGCCTCCGTAACGCACAGAAGTGGATGCATGATTTAAAAATGAAGACAATATAAATGCCAGTGAATTCAGAATCAAATGTAGAACATTGCAAGCCTCTTTACGCCTCAAGAACTAGGCATAGGCCTCCAAAACGCGCACAAGTGGATGCGTGGTAAACCTCAAGAACAAGAACAAGGCACAGGCCTCCAGAACGGGCAGAAGTGGATGCATGTTGCTGCAACTGCAAATAAAATAGTTTAATCAGTAAATAAAATCGAAAATATATCAAAATATTAAAACAATGAGGTAAACTAATTAATACAAGGAATAACACAGAGTAGAAAGGGACACGTGCGCAACAGAATTAAAAATGCACACCGTCTTCATTATTAAAAATGCACAGGCTCTCCATTGATCCATAAATCACCACTCGGTAACCCATTATTAAAAATCCACAGGCTCTCCATTGATCCAGAACGCACAGAAGTGGATGATGCTAAGCCTCAAGAGCAAGACACAGGCCTCCACAACGCGCAGAATTGGATGCATGTTGCTGAAGCAAATAAAATAGTTTAATCAGTAAATAAAATTGAAAATATATCTAAATATTAAAATAATGAGGTAAACTAATTATTGCAAGGAATAACACAGAACGCACAGAAGTGGATGCATGCTAAGCCTCAAGAACAATACACAGGCCTCCACAACGCGCAGAAGTGGATGCATGTTGCTGAAGCAAATAAAAAATAGTTTAATCAGTAAACAAAATTGAAAATATATCTAAATATTAAAATAATGAGGTAAACTAATTACTGCAAGGAAAAACACAGAGTCGGAAGGGACAAGTGTGCAACAGAATTAAAAATGCACATGGTCTCCATTATTAATGCATAGGCTCTCCATTGATCCATAACTCACCACCTGGTAACCCATTATTAAAAATCCAAAGGCTCTCCATTGATCCATAACACACCACCTGGTAACCCATGCTTAACAGAAAGAGAAATGTGTGCGGCATAATTAAAAATCGACTACCCTCCGCCTCGTAAGGAGAGAGAGCGCTCCACCGTGTAACATATTGTTTAAGATTAGATTAAGCGCGGGGTGGCATTTGAAATGCATGGAAACATGGCATCAACATCCTGGTAAGGAGAGAGAACCAGGACACTCCACCCAGTAACATAGGAGAGAGAACCAGGACACTCCACCTAGTAACATATGGTTTAAGATTATATTAAAGCTCAACATTTAAAACACATGGTGGCATCAACATCCCCTTAAGGAGAGAGAACACACGGAGTGGTATTTGAAACACAGGTTAAATGTGGCATCAACCACAATGTTATGGTTTACATTTTACTAATAAAGTTTTAAGTTATTTTAAAATGTAAAAAGTTAATTAAGATATAAATGTTAAAACTTGAGTAATCTTGGTTGTATTTGTATAAATATACTGGAAATTAAAAATATGATTTAGTAATTTTTTAATCCTAAAAAGTAAATGTAAAAAAGTAAACAAGTTGAACAAATGCATTTAAAAATGTGAGGAAGTTATCAACATTAAATCTTATTCATTGATTTGAGTGTAAGAAAAAAAATTTGCGAGCATCTTCAATTTTTGACCATAAAATTGAGATTTGTAATTAAAATCTTAATTAAACCATCGATTCTGAAAGGGAGACGCTCTGAAAGGGAGACGCGGGGACGCCTCTATATATATATATATATATATATATATA
>JASDQU010305789.1:18208-34864 GCA_032191745.1 Picea mariana | reverse complement strand
ATTAGATAGTATCACAAACTGTAGGTACTAAGGACAACGTGTTCCTTCCGGTGTCATAAAGTATATTGTAATTTTTCAGTTGGAAATTACCAAATATGGACATCCCATTACTCGCTAACATTGCAAGGCAGATTACACCACTGCTATCAACGTATATGTTATAGTGGGAAAGTTTGGACTTGAAGAGACAGATTGTTTTCCATAGCAGAGGTCCAGTCCGATGCTAGACCCATCGGCCTGGGGGAGTTTAATCCACAAGATTAAGGATTTCTTTACAAAATCATAACCATCCTGTTCCAGATATGTGACAATCGTTCCAAAGTCTATTATTTAAGATCAAAAGTACGAACATGGATATTCGATAATTTACCATAAACGTTAATTCGTCTAGCTAAATATAATTGAAAGTTGGCTGCCAGCTGCTTTGCCAGCTGCTTAGAAGAATAAAGTCGAACTAACAGTCTTGGCATTCAAGCTAGCAATCTGACCTAGAAACAAAGGGTTGGATTTGAAAGGAGAATCATTAACAGACACGAGGCAGTAAGAAAACTTATTACCCACTAACGAACCAAGTTGTGAGATGAAAGATAGAGTTCCTCGTCCGAAGCCTAGCCTACTGATCCACCTCCTTGGCTGAAGCCATTTCCTTCATTGTCATGGCCGCAACCAAACGCAACATGGGGAAGTGACTGAGAAGAAAGGGTAAAGGTCTAGTATGAAAGGATTCCCTCCGCGGAGGAGTAGTCACCATAAGTATACAAGTATTCACACTTTGTACTAATGCAAGAAAAGGTTGGAAGAGCCTGGCACATAGAGCTTTTGCATGTGACCATACCGTGAGTGGAGGACTGGGAATGATAAAATATTGGAGTTCGCTGCTTATAGAAATTAGTGCAGGGCTTGTAGTGCGTCCATGTCAGGTCACTACCGGTGTCCAGAACTGTAGAATAGGACAAAGCTGGTGTACTAATCTCCACATCTTCATGAGAAATATGAGAAATTTTCCATTTCCGGCACTTACCGGAGAAACAATATTTTTCATTTTGAAATCAACTGATTTATCAGTCTAGACATCTGTAATTTTTCAAGTCTGTCATTATTGCGTTCAACTGCTCGCTTCAAGCGCTCAGTGGATGTAGTATTGCGTGGAGAGAATGGAGACAACAGTGAATCTCTATGCACAAGATCTACCAGTAATGGGTACCTCAGACAGACCCTGTTCATGCACTGAAAAAGAGGTTACATGCATGCATTTCATCAAACGAAATATAGAAAGAAATAACATAGGAATAAACATGGTTTTGTAGAATTGTTCATCAATTTGAATAAGAAATTATGTCTTTCTTACTTATGTATCCATACAGAATTTAGAGAAATTGCACATAGAAAATAGGGTTATGTTCTAACATCATGAACCAATATATGGTTGATATACCTGATAGGCTGAAGAAGCTCCACCGAACATGAAATCTAGGGCGAAGGCGTTCCTGTCCAGCTTAGATATCGTCACTTGAATACCCAATAAAGAGTAGAAAAGTAATACTTCCATCAGTATAGACACCTCTGTGTCTGCTGTCTGCTAAAATGAAGAAATCTTCTGGTGTTGAATGAAGAAACCGATTACTGAAAATTTCCCTTGAAAATAAGGACTTTGGAACCAGAACCGGTGGGTTCAACAGTCTGTGTTTCCTCCAAGACTTTTGTAGATTCAGCATCATCCGCATCACCATCAATCTCATTTGCGAACTTGAACGAATTGTTAGTCCTCACAAGAACACCTTTTTCTTCTATATCCTTCAACTCTTTGTACAAATTTGTATCGAAATCGCATGGAAGAGTTTTCATATACTTCTGTGTGATGGTCTTTGTTGTTCCATGCCAAGTGGTGAAGCACAGAGCATGGATTACATAGACATTAGATTGTTAGATTTGTAGTTAGGCGGCGAGGACTTAATAGACTTGTAGTGTCAGAGCTATGACGATGCAAAATCTAGATCAGTGTGCAAGCTTGCACTTCCCGCGAAAACTATTTCCTGAAAACCTTGCATGCAAATCGCCACGGAACAAACATCGCATTAAGACATGCATCCATCCCAAGAATGCTATATTCATTCAATTGGTGAATGAATGTTATATACCATGCCTGAAAGCGGGTATTATAAGAAGTTAGTAAAGTAGAGGCCAAAGGCCATAGCAATTGTAAAGAAAAAATATGAAAATATAAGATAAATAGATTTATGATTAAGGAAAAATATGAAAATATAATATAAATAGATTTATGATTGGGTGTAGTATAAAACCTGCAATAACAGAAATTATAGAGATTCCAGGCAACAATGAAGTCATTAATGTCAACCAAGGTCAGCTTTATAAAATCTTTTATGTGTGTTATATTATAACACACATATAGGTATTATAATATAACACATATAGTATGTGTGTTATAATATAACATATATACTATGTCTGTTATATTATAAATATTTTAATATTAGTTTCAAATATTATTTTGTATTAATTCATAGTTAATTTTTGTTAATGCATCAAATTCATTGGTTATTAGGTATTATCTACTTAATTTATTTAAAGTTTAGGTAGGTTTTCAGGTTGTTAGGTTTTAAATTTTTGGCCAATCCAACACCAGAATTTTGGTCGATTTTTTGAGCATTTGGATTAGTTTAAAATGGGACAAAACCCCTGAGATAAGGTTTTGAAATGCATGGAATTTTGATCCATGCGAAACTCATACTACCCGTGAAAATCTGATCTGATTCAAGCCATTTTTTTGTCTACTAATTAGCTTACTCCCTTCTTCAATAGGTTTGTCATCCTTTTCTAATGATACGTGTACTAAACATTGTGCACTAAACATCATTGTTTTCTCAACTATTTTAATATTGTTTTGCATTCAAAGGAATAACTAATGACCATGTGTGGAATCCGCTTACATGATAATGCAATTATACCCAAATCCAGTGCTAAATTTCAAATGACCGTGACATACTACAAGATGCAAGATTTGATAATCCATCATGTTCTTGTTGATATTAATATTAGATGAGAGAACTTATTTGCAGTTGGTAGCAAGAAATTCAAGACCGTTGTCTATGGCAAAATTGAAATGAGTGGCATCTGGATATTTTAAAATATCTTAAAATTGTATTCTAATATATCCTAAAATTTGACAAGATATTTATATTACAAATATTAATATATTAATATTTCTGTACCAAACCAAGCTTAGACGTCTTAGCATTTTGGTACCACTTGTTATAGTAATAGTAATCAAGCTTAAATCATTTACTGTTATATAACTGAGATCCAAAATTTAGAGATTAGTACAGACTTTGATTACAAAGAACCAATATGAAGTTTGTATTGAGAACCCATAGAGATTGATTCTTTCAAGCTTGTTGTTGGACTGCATTAAAGAACTTCAATTGCATCTTGCTAAAATTGAACATAGCCAAACATTTCCCATATCAAGCGCCGGGGATGTTGGAGCCTTGCATTACATTATATGCAGTGCAAAGCTGACTTGGCCAATGTCTTAGCTACCAAGCAGAATTTCAAAAGGTTTCTAGAATTTTGTATAGTCATGAGGAGAGTGGCATCATTTAAAGGAGAGGACCAATTAGTATAGTTTAACGGTTATACCAAACGATTTTTTTGTTTAAATTTGGAGATATAAATTTGTAATTTTTTTATTTTAAATTTATTTTTAACTTGAAATGAATTTAGTAGATTGAAAAATCTCTAAAACATTTGAATTATACAAAAATAACTACTTAAATATACAAATCTAACAATTTTTCACCAAAATAATTGATAATGAATAATCAAAACAAACTTATTATCTATAAAAATATGAATACACAATATAATGAAAGTTTGATAACTTTGGCAACTCCCTCAAAGTTGATAACTTTGGCAACTACGTCAGTTTTCATGTTGGAACTTCAAATACAATATTTAACTTCAAATACAATATTTACATATGTAGCAGTGGTAGAGAGACCTGAGGGGAAGGTAATGTCGATGGAATAAGGGCATCGCCGCCGGCAAAATTGAATGAGAATTTCAGAAGGGGCATCGCCGCCGCCGGTAAAATTGAATGAGAATTTCAGAAGAAGTGTTGCACAATTCTCCTAATGTTTGACAAACCAAATAGAGTGAGTCCAAAGAAATCCGTTAAACTCAATTCTTGGATATTCTTGGGTCGATTGGCCCATAGAGATTTCGAGCAAAAGGCGCAAGAATGTCCACGTCGCTCCACCGGGCTGTCATGCCTCTAAATTACTCATAAAGCCGCTCGTGGAGGTTATATGACCTCGGCCTTCTACATCCATATCCAAACCTGTTGTCAATTAAAGCGTCTGTAAAGCTTTGGGCTTTCGTTTTTGCACAAACTGAACATGCCTTTCAAGATACAACACTGATTGTATATTTCAGTCCATCTGTAAAGTCCGCTCAGTTTTTAATGTTATCATCAACTTTAAAATATTACGAAATTGCTGTCTGGTTTTCACACGTTGCTCAAGACACGAAACGGTGTTTCAGTTGACCTAATAAAAACTAATTTTAGGACCGCCCCATACTGTCCACGTTAAACACGTGCGGCGATGTCACGCTTTTAACAATCTTAAATCGTATTTTAGTCAGGCAGTGGCTCAAGACTCATCTACAACTACTACGACGACTCCTACTCAGTTCAGTGACAGAAGAATCACGTCTCACAGGTTCGTTTGGTTTCAATATAGCAGTAATCTACAATAGCACAATAATGCAGAGTCACAATAACTCAAAAATGCCATAAATAACACGGGCACGCACTCTAAAACAGTTAGAGAATGAACACCACACACTCCAAATCAAAAGCGTTAAAAAGCATAAATGCAAAGGTTTTGCATAATTACAAGTACACCCAGAGAAAAACAGGATTACTTGTGCTTTTATTTGTTGTTACTATCTTAATCTATACTAAGTCATACAACAAGATATCTCTCAAACCAGATCTAGTTTCCCTTAATATAAAAATAGAAACAAATTGAGTTTCCTACTAAGAAAAATGATTTTATTTCCGTTATATGAATGATTTAGGATCATAAAATCATTTAAATGATTTAGGGTTTTAAAATGTATAATATACACTACCATGCATACAATCAGTCTTACATACTGCAAGTGTAAAGTCGCACATTTACTCAAAATTTGCTTGTCATGCAAGTGCAAAGTCACACATTTACTCAAAATTTAGTTGACAAGCAGGAAGCTATAAATGGAGCCGATCTCTATCTTCTCGGGTTTAATTAAGTGGTTGAAGAGTCAATCATATTAATGGTACTCTTTAATGTTGAGTCGCTATTAGTTTCTGTAGGAAGTCAAAGTCGGAGTCTATATAGATCCAAGTCATTCAGTTAGTAGATGATGTTGAAGAGAAGCAATTGATGCAGAGCAGAAAAGAGAGGTAGAGAGAATAACTGAGAACCAACAATAGCTGAGGAGTGTAAGAATTTCGAGCACAGGCTCAGTGTCAATGAATTCAGTAGAAGAAGTCATTAGAATCGAAGCTCATCCCTGTCATTGTATTAGGAAGTCAAATTCCGAGTCTATATAAGTCCGAGTCATTCAGTTAGTGGATGATGTTGAAGAGAAGCAATTGATGCAGAGCAGAAAAGAGAGGTAGAGAGAATAACTGAGAACCAATAATAGCCGAGGAGTGTAAGAATTCTGAGCACAGGCTCTATGTCAATGAATTCAGTAGAATAAGTCATTAGAGTCGAAGCTCATCCCTGTCATTGTATTTTGTATTCACGCACTGCATCGAATTCAATTAATATCAAGCATTTGTGTATTGACAAGTTTTTGTCTTATTCCTGAGTTTATGTGCTAAGTAAGGCACTGTGTTATTTTTCATTCATAAATCATTTCATTAAGTGTGTATATTCACAATGCGCAACAAACCGAGCAGCCTGTTCACTGCGCAGTGGTCTTTAGAACTCTCTCGCATAGCATGTTTGGTGCGTAGTATTTCAAACTTCATCGCACAAAGTAGATTGCGTGCATCCCTTGATCCAAGATCTGGTATCAGAGCAGGTTGATCAAGAGCAGGTTCTATCATAACAAGTTTAAGAGCATAAACTCTATTGAAAAGTGAAATATGGCTTCTACCTCAAATCTGCAACCTCCCACCTTTACATGAAATAATTATGAGATGTGGTTCTTAACCATGAAGGTGTTGTTTCGAGGTCAAGATGTATGGGAGATAATCGATAATGGCTATGTGGAACCAATAGATAAGACAACATATAATGCCCTCACACAAGCTGAGAAAGATGTCTTGAAAGATCAAAGAAAGAAGGATGGAAATGTATTGTTTTACATACATCAAGCCATGCATGAGATTATACTTCCAAGAGTTTCATCAACAAAGAAAGCCCAGGAATCGTAACATATATTACAAACCTCTTATCAGGGTATGGACAAAGTAAAGACTACAAAACTACATATTCTTAGAAGAGATTTTGAAACTCTGTCAATGAAAGATCTAGATACAATTGATTCATTTTATACCCATGTCATTGGACTGATAAATCAGATTAAGTCTCATGGTGAAACCATAGAAGACATAAATGTTGTTGAGAAGGTACTTAGGAGTCTTCCTCCTAAGTTGACACCCTTGTTGTGACTCTAGAATAGAGAAAAGAATTGAGTCAGTTCAACCTAGATGAACTGCAAGATTCCCTCATTAATCATGAACACATATTGAACATGCCAAGTATGTCATTGGAGAATGCATTTTCCATGCAGTCATCTATAAGTCATGGAAGAGAAGGGGGAGAGAAAACTCTAAAGCAGAGGAAGAAGTTCTGTCAAAGATGGATGCAGTAGCAATCCAGGAAATACTAGTGGAAGAGGTCAAAACCCAAGTACCAGTCAACCAAGTTGTTATAGCACTGGCAAGTCAAAGATTCAATGTCATTATTGTAAAAGGTATGGACATTATGCATATGACTCCAGGAAGAGACAATATAATTAGAACACGCAAAGTCAAGATCAGTCAAATAGTGAAAATAACCAAACTCACCCTATGTTTATAGTGTGCATTGTAGAAATGTCTAACGTTGTAGAAATGCCTAGTATAGTGTCACTAGTTGAATGCAATGTTGCTCAAGAAAGTCCATGTGACATATGGTATTTAGATTCACATTGCAGTAACGATATGATAGGGAACATAGAATTGTTTTCTAGTTTGGATGAGTCAGTCCAAACCAAGGTTACACTTGGAACAGATATCCAAGTCATTGTCTTAGGTAAAGGAAGTATAAACATTTTAACAAAGCATGAAAAACAAAGAGTTATGTCTGATGTGTATTATGTTTCTGGTCTGAAGCATAATCTGATGAGCATAGGACAACTGTTACAAAAATGATACAAAATCTACATGGAAGATAACCACTGTGTGATTATGGATAAATGCTCAAGAAATTTACTTATTGCAAAAATCCAGATGACAAGTAACAGAATGTTTCCATTGACATTGAAGCCAACCAAGAACAAAAATACAATGCTAGTTGTTGATAAAGAAAAAAGTGTGCAGTTAGAAAATGCATTTACAACAAAAAGTGTGTGCAGTACTAATGAAGAAAATAGTGCGCGCAATATCAAGAAAGGGGAAAATGGCACAAAGATGAAGGCAACATTCAAATCTGAAATACAGGATGATTCCTGGTTATGGAATTTCATATTTGGACATTTGAATTTTGGAGGTCTGAAGCTCCTACACACAAAGGATATGGTAAAATGTTTGTCATCGATTGAAAAACCAGAAAGGATATGTGAAGGCTGCATATTTGGCAAGCAACATAGATAATCATTTCTAGTTGAAAAGTCTTACAGAGCAAAATCTCCACTGGAAATTGTACATTCAGACATTTGTGTACCAATGCAAACAACATCCATATGAGGCAATACTTATTTTTTAACATTCAATGATGATTTCTCAAGAAAGACATAGATTTATTTCCTAAAGCATAAATCTGATGCATTGGGTTGTTTTCAGCGGTTTAAATCACTTGTGGAAAAGCATAGTGGTTACTACATCAAGTGTCTAAGAACAGACAGAGGAGGAGAATACATTTCAATAGAATTTCATAATTTTTGTAAAGTTCATGGCATCTACAAGCATATTACCGTGTGATATACACCACAACAAAATGGTGTTGCAAAAAGAAAGAACAAAACCATCATGGAAATGGCGCATAGTATGTTGATAGCCAAACATTTTTCAAATGAGTATTGGGATGGGGCAATAGCAACTGCAGTATACATCTTGAACAGATGTTCGAAAAAGAGTGTGAAGACTAGAGTTCCTTAGGAAGCCTGGATAGGTTCAAATAATAATGTGGTGCATTTAAAATTTTTGGGTTGCATCGCATACACACATGTACTCGATGAACTAAGAAGGAAGTTGGACAACAAATGACATAAATGTATATTTGTTGGGTATTCTAAAGAAACAAAAGGATACAAGTTGTATGACCCTGTCGCAAGAAAAGTCATTATCAGTCGCGATGTTCAGTTCGTGGAGAATGAAGCATGGGATGGAAGTATAACAAAGATAGTAAAAATTATTGGCGTGATGGAGCATGATGATACAAAATATGAAGTGGTTCAAACACCATGCACAAGTCAGTGCGCAATCCATTCAACACCTGGCACTACAACACAAATTACCGCACAGATTACTCCAATAAGAACAAGTGTGTAATCTACACCTAGAGCGTAGCAAACACCAGCAAGCAGTCTGAGTAGTTCTACATCTCCAGATCCAACTTTAGCAAGTTTGTTACCAATAAAGACAAGAAGTCTGCACGACATCTATAATGAGGACGCAACAAATTCATTTTTAGTTTTTGCTCTGTTTTCACAAAGAGATGATCCATTAACCTTTTAAGAAGTAGTCAAAGATGATGTATGGGCACAAGCCATGGATGAAGAAATCAGATGCATATAGAAAAATCAAATATGGATTTTGATTGATCTACCTAAAGACAAGGATGTTGTAAGTGTCAAGTGGATTTATAAAACGAAGCAAGATGCAGAAGGAAATGTACAAAAGTACAAGTTAAGGTTAGTTGCAAGTGGCTTTACACATCAACCTGGAATTGATTTCAATGAAACATTTGCACCAGTTGTGCTCATGGACACAGTCTAAATAGTGTTAGCCCTTGTCGTGCAGTACAAATGGCCAATTTATTAGATGGATGTAAAGTCAACATTTCTGAATGGAAACTTAGAAGAAGTATATGTGGAACAACCACAAGGTTATGATGTTCCAGGACAAGAAGACAAAGTGTACAGATTGAAGAAAGCATTGTATGGTTTAAATCAAGCTCCGAGAACATGATAAAGTCACATAGATTCCTATCTGACACATAATGGATTTCAAGGAAGTGACATTGAGCCAACACTATACATCAAAGAAAATCAACAAGGTAGCATGTTAATTGTTTGTCTATATGTGGATGATTTGATATTTACAGGTGATTTTGGCATAAAAGATTTCAAGTCAGTCATGAAGGATGAATTTGAAATGATTGATTTGGGGCTTATGAGATATTTCCTGGGAATAGAAGTACACCAATCCAAAACTAACATATTTATCTCACAGTCCAAGTATGCGCATGAAATATTGAAAAGATTCAATATGGTGAATTCAAAAGCAACACCAACACCTATCATAACAAGATTGAAGTTAATCAAGGAAGATAAAGGGTCCAATGTGGATCCCACACTATTTAAAAGACCAGTAGGTAGTCTTGCGTATCTCACAACGACAAGACCTAATATTATGTATGGAGTGAGCCTAATTTAAAGGTTCATGGAAACCCAAAAGAATCACATTGGAAGGAAATAAAGAGGATATTGAGATATGTGAATGGAACAAAAGATTTTGGCATTAAGTATGCCACTTCAAAAGATTTCAAACTCATTGGATACACTGACAGTGATTGTGGAGGCACCATAGATGAAAAAAAAAAGTACCTCTGGGTACACATTTCATTCTGGAACAGGTATGATATCATGGGAATCAAGGAAACAACCCATAGTGACACTCTCTTTAGTAGAAGCAGGGTACGTCGTAGCTACAAGTTCAACTTATTAAGTAGTATGGATGTGAAAGATGTTAAAAGAATTGTTTCAAGAACAACAGGAACCAACAACAATATTCTGTGACAACAATTCATCCATCATGTTATCAAAGAATCATGTTTTTCACAAGAAAACCAAGCACATTGATACAACGTATCATTTCATTAGAGAATTGGTGAATAACAAAGAGACCTGTTTAGAGTTTTGCAGGTCAAAAGAATAAGTTGCAGACATTTTCACAAAGGCATTAGTAAGAGATACATTTTAGCATCTACGCAGTAATCTGGGAGTTCGCGCAATAACAGATGAGTGACAGTAAAATGAAAATTCTAAATTTTGATGTAATTTTCCTTTGTAAATTTTAGGGATGATTTTAGGGGCTAAATTTAGCTCATGGGCTAATTTTCCATGGTTTTTCCCAAAAACATATTCACTATTCTAAAAATGATTCGCCCAAATTCTAAAGGACAAGATTATTTTACCTTAAAAATCGCCAAAACATTATATAAACTATACAAAATCCTTATAAATTTGAATATTTTTACAAAAAATTTGCCAAACATTTATAGTTGGCATATGAAGGATTAGTAATATTCGCCAAGGTCTCTACAGTTTAAAATAAATTTCCATCCTTAAAATCATCCATGTTTGTAATCCCACCTACTTATAATTAAGGGGGAGTGTTGGAAATAGTAATTACAAGTCGGTGAGATCTTCACGTCTCCGTCGATTTGTCTATCAGTCAATCTACCAGTAACCGAATTTTCAACCAGTCAGTCTGACAGACTGCAAGTGAAAAGTCATACATTGGAAAGCATGAAGCTATAAATGGAGTCAATCTCTATCTTCTCAGGTTTAATTAAGTGGTTGAAGAGTCAGTCATATTAGTGGTAGTATTTAATGTTGAGTCGGTATTAGCTTCTATAGGAAGTCACAGTTGGAGTATATATAAGTTTGAGTTGTTCAGTTAGTAGATGATGCTGAAGAGAAGCAGTTGATGCAGAGCAAAAAAGAGAGGTAGAGAGAATAACCGAGAACCAACAACAGCTGAGGAGTGTAAGAAGTTTGAGCACATGATCTGTGTCTTTGAAGTCAGTAGAAGAAGTCATTAGAGCCGAAGCTCATCCCCGTCATTGTATTTTGAATTCGCACACTACGTTGAATTTCAATAATATCAAGCATTTTTGTGTTGACAAGTTTCTGTCTTATTTCTGAGTTTATGTGCTAAGTAAGGCACTTTTTTATTCTGAATTCATAAATAATTTCATTAAGTGTGCATATTCACAGTGCATATAAAACTGAGTAGTCTGTGCACTGCGCAATGGTCTTGAGAACTCTGTCGTGTAGCTTGTTTGGTGGACAATATTTGAAACCCTGTCGTGCAGAGTAAACTGCGCGCACCCCTTGATCCAAGAAGGACATTGTTCTATAATTGCATAACATTTCTATATATCGAGTTCGTAAAATTATTTAGATATTTATCACTTAATATAAGTGTATTTAAAGCAGTAGGTTAAACTTTCTACGAAATGAGGATTTTTTCAGGGACATTTATCCGAAATCCGGCAAGAAATTGTTAGATTTGTAGATTTGAATGATTATTTCTGTATAATCTGAGTACCCTAGGGGTTTTCAACACGCTGAATCCATTTTTACATTTAGAAATGGATTTTGAACAACAAAAAAAGTGATTAATGTAAATTTTTATGGTCAAATTCAGACAAAAAAAAACCATTTAGTAGAATAGCTAGACAATCTCATATTTAAATATTGATCCTCTGTTTCTATCAAAGACAATCCTCTACTTCTAACATAAACAACACATTTATATTTGATCAGATAACAGTCCTTGGGAATTGTGATTATTCGTCTCTCAAAACAAATTTGAAGCCCTTCAATTCCATAAACCGTTATTTCTAATAAAAACATGGAAATCAACTCAACACAATGTTTAACAAGAAGAATATTGTTAGAAACCGTTTTTTTAACATGCTCTCCTCACGAATTACTCAAACTACAAGCTGGATTGTGGATCTTCAATTAATCAGAGAAAAATAACAAATACTGAAGAAATTCAACCCTATACAAATTTACTCTCTTGCATCATACAAAACCACAAAATAAACATAGTTTACTTTCTTGCATCATACAAAACCACACAATAAACATAGGATTGAATGTAGTAACAAAAACAAAACCCAAAACTTAGAAACATAAATTCCAAAGAAAAAAAAGTAACAGTGGGCCAACATAGAAACACAAACAGGGGTCCAATGACATAGAAAACAAATAACCATAACCAATGAAAGAGGGCAGAGGCCAGAGCAAAATAATACACACAAAAGCTAATTGGAGCAAAATAATACACACAAAAGCTAATTGGAACGCCATTTCTCAAATTCTGCCCAGATTCAAATTGAAGTTGCCATAATTGGAATTGAAGTTCCTTCTTTAGTTCAAAGTTATTGCGATAATGCCATGTATTGGAATGTAACGTCTCTGCATTATGACTTGGTAAAGATACTACGCCCACTCACCCACAGTAAAAACAATTAATAAAAAAATTAAATTCAATAAAACAAATTTAAACACATTAAAAAGCCTAAATTTAAAGTGGGATTAGTAATTGGATCCATAATTATTATGTTAATCATTTTTATCACTCTTTTTAATGAGGAATGGACATGTTTTGTAAAGTTAATAGTTGAAATCACAACCCTTAATTTATTGTGACCAATAATATTAAGAACATATGAAATCTTGTCCATTAAAATTCCATCTATACTTAAAAGGCCATTAAATCTGACAATTTCCAATAGATGTAGTCATATAAACGTAACTACCACAATTGCTAACTCTGTGAGGCCCACGAAAATCCATGGCGCAGGCCCACGGAAATCCATAGTGCAGGTTAATCATTCAAATGTGGCTTTCCAGTAATTTCTTAATATGATTATGTAAATGTGAAAAAGTAAACAGGTTAACGGATGCATTCATAAATGCAAAAAAGTTATGAACAACAAATTTCACATTCATTGATTTAGGAGGAAGACTAAGAATATGCCTACATCTTCAATTGTTAACCATTAGATTAAAAGACCGTTAATTGTGCCCATTTCCAATGGGTGTATGCCTTTTGGTGTAAATATTAAGAAATTGTTGTGGTTTTCATCAATTATTATGCCAAAGCCGTTTTATAAGGGGGTTCTTCTGGGAGTTTCGTCGTCTTTCCATAGCCTATCGAATCATGCCACGTTCTTGCCACAACATATCAATGAAAACCAAAGACTGCGTATTAACAAGATTTAACAGTAAAACCGTGCATTGGCTTTTCGTTTGAAAGGTAAGAGAAAACAAATATGGAACGTACCTTGGAAAATCCTTCCACCGTCTTTGTCTGAGTCCTAAAGAAAATCGTCACTTTCTTTTTCTCAGAATCATCCTCCTCCTCTTCTTTCAGCAGAGGTTTCAGCTTCTCCGACGGATCCTCCTCTCCACCAAATAAGGAACAAAACGCAAGCAACCAAGACGACCAGACAAGTATTCAAGACCATCAAATACGAATTTCCCCCAAAAATGACAGTCGAGTCCATCAACCCCCCAGATCCCCCTTACCACTCACGAAAAGAGCCAAAATATGGTCAAGATGAGATATCTCCAGCAAGCTCTTCCCCAGGCCCTGGGCGCCGTTCTCCACGATGTTCAAATTAGCCTACACTCAGATGGATTAGGAAAACCATGGTAAGGAGACAAGATACAGGATCTCTCTCGAATATTCGACCTGTGACCAGCTTCCAAGACCAGAAAGTTTTTGTCACCAGAGTCTCGTACCGCAGACCTACCTGGCTCTGATGAGCTAATTCACGTCGCTCTGACAGTCTGGAATGTCCTGGGATTTTATAAGTGGGGGTTTAACCAATCAGAGGTCCAAGGGTCAAATCCACCTACCATCTCGCATTAACACTAAATGCACCAGTAAATAGCACTTATATGGCCTCTCTCCGCACCACAACTTAAAGGTATCCATAATCTTCACATGGAACCGACTCCCATTGATTTCTCACCAATACTTAATTACATCACTATAGCTGATAATTCCCCATATATTTCAATTACTCTATTTCTGACGAATGAGAGGCCGAGGGGACGTCGTTAGTCAAGCATTTTTGTTTGGGGTTTGACCAGGCATTACAAGATTGTGCCACCTATTATTCATTACTATAACACAACCCCCAACTCCCACCAAATTTGACCCACCTATACCCTCGTGCTCCCAGGAGGTTCGCACCAAGTAAGTGAGGATTAGGTGATCTCTATCATCTTTACCAAAACATTGATGCACCTCTATATTTAGGTGTCTACATTTTCGCTCCGCCTTAGCTGCCCTTACTCGGTGGTAGGTTTGATTTTCACCACAATTTTCACCTTACTTCATAATACACTGATCTTAGGGTATATTCCAATACCAATGGTTTGTCGTTATTGAATTGAAATTGTAGCTTTTCATTGCACGGAATGATTCAAAAAACTTATATTGCATTTTTGTCATGCAATATATACATCGGTATATATAACTTCATCAACTGAAAAGATAGATTTTGTAATTTAATATTACAATTTTTTTAAATTATTAAAAATATTTATATAATTATTTCTATTATTACGCCGAAGGCGTTTTATAAGGGAGAGTTCGTCTGGGAGTTTTGTCGTCTGTCTGCAGCCTATCGAATCATGCCACGTTCTTGCCACAACATATCAACAAAACCTATCGAGCATTGCCCCGTTGCTGCCACTTCGTTTGTTTTTAGTGTTCTGGGATCTCTCTGAGATTGTGCCATCTTAAATCGGCTTGCACTGTGTCTTTGTCCTTGTAATAATTGAGTCCATTCCTACATTTATTGGAGGCTGCTTTTTTTAGAGGTTGTACCCAAGACACTATCTACAGGGGAGGTATGCACAACAAGTAGGTGAGATAGGCATGCTACCTGTGTAGGTGGGTTCTCTTCAAGTCAGTTCTCTTGCATCTTCTGTTACCCGTTGTAACAGAGACACTACCTATAGGTCGGTTCTCTTCAAATCAATTTTCTTGCACTCGATCACTTCTTCCAGAGAATCAGCGGGTTTAAAAATGCATAAACCTCCGCACACAAATAGCATTTCAGAGATCTGAATCATTATCCAAGATCTCCAGCTGTGGTACTGTTATATATTTTTGACAAAGCAAAGCATAAGCACACTTCACAGTGTTTTCTAGACAGATCTCTCTAATACTGTGCCAAGCTGTAGATATGCACTACTGAATTATAAGGCGTAGTGTCTTTCTCTGCAGCAAAAATATTGGAACTATTCGCTACTGAATTATAAGGCGCATCATCTTTCTTTGCAGCAAAAAAGATTGGAACTATTCGCAGCTTTATAGAGAGTTTTTTGTAGCATGGCCCTAATAGCAATTGTGAACTCTAGCTAACTGTTTTCCGCAACGCTGTATACAACATAGCCTTCTGCAGTTTCACTATAATGACCGTAAAAACTATGATTGTCGTAAGGCAAGAAGCAGCCATATAGCATAATGAATGCATAAGTTCTATTGCATCCTTCAGCTTCACCAGAAATATGATTGTGAGTGCTGGATATAATTCTGGTGCTTGCATTCGCCACACACTGTTTGCAACCGGAGGAATCTAAATTCCCCTTGCATTGGGAAAGCCCATAAACTATACTGTGGTTGTTTTTCCCCTCGTCGACACCAGATGTACTGAAATCGGTCGTAGAAACTTTCCTCACCAGGGACTCCAAAACCCGGTTTAGAGTCCCGCACTATCGTTTGTATATTCGATATTCTCGCAATCCCTCCATACTAAAGAAGTGTGCGAATCAACATATGAGAGGGGCATAAAAATACACAAAATTAAGATAAACAAGATATTTCTCATTGATCGTTACATTGCATCGCCATAGGCAGGGCGTCAGCGCTGTTAGACGAATAAGTTGAGCAAATCGCTCCTTTGATTAGTTTAGTTAACTGTCATTTCCTTGCATGTAAATTCCTTTATATATCAATTCAAATAATGAGATCAGTGTGGTGTTTTGTGCTATTCTGTTCTGCGGTTCTGTTAAAATCGTTTTCTGTTTTCTCTGTTCTATCAATCCGTTTTTCTGTTGCCCCAGATTTGTTTTTCATGGTATCAGAGCAGGCTGCAGATCCAGCCTTTGTCCAGCTTGCCAAATTGCAAAACGTTTTTCAGCAAGCTCTGTAAGCACTGCAAATCTGTTTTTTTTTCTGTGCAATTTGTTTTTTAGCCGCCGGTATATAATTTTTTGAGTAGAAAATGGCCAGCATGAGCAACCAGGCTCTCATGCAAGCACCTGTTTTGAACGGGTCGAATTATAGCACTTGGGTTTCCAAGATGAAAGTTTTTCTGAGCTGTCATGAATGTTTAGAGATTGTCGAAGATGGAGTTACCTTGCTGAAAGCTGAAGATCGTGATGCATTGGATCGGG
>JASDQU010305789.1:0-16542 GCA_032191745.1 Picea mariana | reverse complement strand
AATTTATAAATTACATGATCCACATGTTGCATAAAGAATGCAACACAACTATAACTAATATTTAAAGTGAAAATGAAAAATGCATCCCCGAATAAAAGGATTTTATCGACACCACAATGAGAACTTTTCCCACTTTCCCACTATCATCATCATTTCCCAATGTCTCCATCATCTATCCTTATACAAGGAAACACCACTTTTTTACTGAAAACAAATGTTTAAAGGTTCATGAGCATTAACAATGCAACACAACTCAAAAGTGATGGATCAAAAAAAGTCATAGATTTTATGATGGTGCAATTTATAAGTTATACGATCCACATGTGCTATTAATATATAGAAATAAAATTCACAATGTACTAAGGGATAAAATCTCAATACTATTATCTCAGTACTATGATCTTACCCACACCATAATATATTATGTATATATGGATGCAAATAAGTCATAGATTTTATGATGTTGCAATTTATAAATTACATGATCCACATGTGGCATAAAGAATGCAACACAACTATAACTAATATTCAAAGTGAAAATGAAAAATGCATCCCCTAATAAAAGGATTTAATCGACACCACAATGTCAAACTTTTTCCACTGTCCCACTGTCATAATCATTTCCCAATGTCTCCATCTAACGCTTTTTGGTCAACGTTGCATTAGGACGAATATTTCCCAACGTCACAATGTGACTTTAATTTTTTTTTATGGTTTTACTTTATTAATGTATTATTTAATAATGTATAAATCCTTCACTAATACATACTTGTATTAATTATTACTCCATTAATATATTAATTATAATTTCTTTATAATATATTAATGTATTAAAATATTATTAATAATATATTTGTAATTTCTTCTAACCATCTGACGATTTTTACTCAACGTCGCATTTTGACAAATATTTCCCATTGTCACATTGTGACGTGCATTTTCCAATGTCGCCATGCCACTTTAATAACATTTTCCAATGTCACAATTCGGCATGCATTTTCCAACGTCACTTTGTGCCTTTAATAATTTTTCCTAATATCGCATTTTGACATGCATTTTTCCAACGTCACAATGTGACTTTAATCATATTTTTTTTTCCATGTTTTACTTTATTAATACCTTATACTTTATTAATGTATTCTTTAATAATGTAAAAATACTTTACTAATACATAATTCTATGTATTATTAATGTATTAATATATTAATTATAATATACTTTTTAAATTTTTTTAACATTTTAATAATTAATTAGTTACTACATTATTATATTGTATTTATGTCTCTATGTATTATTAGAATATTGATGTATTATTATTTTATTAATCTTATTATTTTATTTATGTATTACTTTATTATTCTATAAATAGTTTATTATTGGTTTAATACTTTAATGTAATATAATACTAATATTTATTTTTATTTTTTAAGATTTAATATAGTTTAAATATTTTATTCTATATAAATTGTTTCTTTATGTATTAATAAAATTATTTTATTTGTGTTTTACTCTATAACAATATTAATGTTTTACTCTGATATATTAATATTTTATTAATTTTTAATTTTTTTTATTGAATATATACTTTATTATTTATTAATACGTTAATGTATTAATTAACAATTTTTTAAAAATATTATTTTATTAGTGTTTTAATACTTTAATATTGTAATTTGTATAGTGGTTTAATACTTTATTAATTTATTTTTTAATACTATATAATTATATTAATTTATATAATATTATATTACTTTAATATTAGTATATTAATATAATACTATTACATTCATAATCATGTAATATTTTATTATTATCATGTAATATTCTATTATTATTGTATTTGTAATATTAATAAAGTATTTTGATTATTATTATTATTATTAATAAATTTTTAATAATATTATATATAATGTTATATTTTATTATTATTATAATATTTGTAATAAATTTTTAATAATAATATTTGTAATATTAATAAAATATTTTGATATTTATTATTTTTAATAAAATTTTAATAATATTATATATAATATATTTGTATTATATAAAAATAATAAATAATATTATAAATATTTTTATTAATAATTATAAATAAGGTATATTTATTAATATTATTAATTATTAATATATTATTATTAATAAGTATAAATAATGTTTGTTTATTATTATTATGAATTATAAATATTGGATTACTTTATTTGTATAAATACTATTAATATTATAAATAATGTTTTATTATTAATTTATAATATTAATAATATTTTATTAATAATCTACTATTAATATTGTTTATTAATGTTATATTATTAATATAATTATTAATATAATTATTAATAATTAATAATTAATAATATTAATGTTATTCATATAATTATTAATAATAACCTACTATTATTAATATTTTTAATTAACCCATTATTATTAATATTTTTAAAGTAGTGATTGTTATTAATAATGAATTATTGTTAATTAATAAATACATTTTGTAATAATTAATAATAATTATAATTAATGTATTTTTTTATTATTATTTTTATTATTTATAAATATATTATTATAAATAATGTATTTTTATTTTTATAAATATTTATAAATAATACAATACTTTATTTTTATTAATAAAGTATTATTTATATTATTAATAATGTTTTTTTATTAATATGATTATTAATAATAATTCATTATTAATCATATTTATAAAGTGGTTATTGTTATGTCTTCCAGGTGTAGGACACTCGGTGACGGAGTGTGTTGTTAAGCCACTCCGTGATGTTAAAGTAATATATTATTATTAAAATTAATATATTTATGTACTGATATATTAATGGTTATCCTTAAGGCATGTCAGCCGTCAACTAGCAACAATCACTTTTATAAGATGGTTGTTGCTAATAATAACACAACTAAAAACCTATACTATTGAATGCATTGATATAAATTTAATCCTATTTGATACCATTGAATGTATTAATATAAAATTAATCAAGCACATAAAAAAAATATACCATTGAATGGTTCAATGTTGTGTTATCTAATGTCCTTTAACCAGTAACTTTAAATTATTTTACACTTCCCAAATTTAAAAGATATTTTTTACCAAATTATAAAATTAATATTATACTATAGATCTGTATCTACACTATATAATATGTTTTACATATTACTTATGTAATATATTACACTACTTAATATTTACACAGGTCAGGTTTTTTCTAGAGACTCTAATAGTATTAAACCCAATCAGATTTAAACTAACATTTCCATTAAATTTAACTGGTATTAAATTCAATAGTTTAATATTTACACCATATAATATGTTTTACATAGTTATTATGTAATATTTACACATGTAATATATTACACTATGTAATATTTACACAGGTTTCTAGAGACTCGAAGAGTATTAAATTCAATCTGATTTAAACTAACATTTTTATTGAATTTAATATCATAGGTTTAATGATGTAAATGGTTTAATATTTATGTGTTTTACACTATTATGTAATATGTAATATATTACACTATTATGTAATATGTAATATATTACACTATGTAATATTTACACAGGTTTCTAGAGACTCGAAGAACTATGTAATATTTACACAGGTTTCTAGAGACTGGAAGAGTATTATTAAACGTAATCAGATTTGAACTAACATTTCCATTGAATTTAATACCGTAGCTTCAATGGTTTAAAGGGTTCCTAACCTTGACACGCCAAAGATATCTATGTATTTAAAGAATCATGAACCAATTTGGCCCTTTTATATTCAATAGGGTTTGATAGTTGGAATAGTAATAAGACTTTTCATTTTATTAATTGTTTTAAAGGTATATTGAGATTTTCCAATTTTACCATAAAACAATTATACGATCAATGGAAGCCTCGACTCGCTTACCTACAATGATGATCCAATATTTCTTCAATAGCGTCCATTTATTTGGTGACTATCCCACCAACCACAACGAGTGATTATTTGCCTCAACAATATTACGCCAGAAACCATGACGAAAGGGCATGTATGTCTTGAATGAGGTAATTTAATCTACATATGTGAGGTTTTAATTTTCCAGATCCATTATGACTGGGAGTTGAATATATGGAAGAGAGTATACAATAATAACCGTAAAACAATAATGTGTAAACCAAAGAGAAGGAAAAATAGAGGGTATAGAAATGCGCTCTATTGCTTGTGATTTTGGGCAGAAGGTTTAGTTAGAAATTTAAACCACATGGCTTGAAATTCATGAAGAGCATGAACTGTTAAGAACCGGTTAGCGCTGTACAGCCAAAAGTATGTTCCAAATCTACATTTGATCACACTGTATAAATACCATTCCAAATAATATACATGAAATAATTGAAAATCAACCTCTCATCCATTTACAAGTAAACCATAATCCAACTGACATTACATTTATTAATCAAACATTTTCCATTTACAAGTAAACCATAACCCAACTGACATTACATTTATTAATCAAACATTTTGCTAGAGATCATTGTTTTGATCAAGAGTCAAGAACAACACATAGGCCTCCATATCGCGCAGAAGTGGATGCATGATTTCAAATGAAGATAACATAAATGCCAGTGAATTCATAATCAAATGTAGAACATTGCAAGCCTCTTTACGCCTCAAGAACAAGGCATAGGCCTCCAGAACGCGCACAAGTGGATGCGTGGTAAACCTCAAGAACAAGAACAAGTCACAGGCCTCCAGAACACACAAGTGGATGCATGCTAAGCCTCAAGAACAAGGCACAGGCCTCAAGAACGGACAGAAGTGGATGCATGTTTGTGTAGCCGCAAATAAAATAGTTTAATCAGTAAATAAAATCGAAAATATATCAAAATATTAAAACAATGAGGTAAACTAATTAATACAAGGAAAAACACAGAGTCGGAAGGGACATGTGCACAATTAAAAATGCACACGGTCTCCATTATTAAAAATGCACACGCTTTCCATTGATCCATAACTCACCACCCGGTAACCCATTATTAAAAATCCACAGGCTCTCCATTGATCCAGAACGCAGAGAAGTGGATGCATGCTAAGCCTCAAGAACAAGACACAGGCCTCCACAACGAGCAGAAGTGGATCATGTTGTTGAAGCTGCCAATAAAATAGTTTAATCAGTAAATAAAATCGAAAATGTGTCTAAATATTAAAATAATGAGATAAAGTAATTAATGCAAGGAATAACACATAGTCCGAAGGGACATGTGCTCAACAGAATTAAAAATGCACATGGTCTCCATTATTAAAAATGCACAGGTTCTCCATTGATCCATATCTCACCACCTGGTAACCCATGCTTGACAGAAATAGAAATGTGTGCAGCATAATTAAAAACCGACTACCCTCTGCCTCGTAAGGAGAGAGAGCGCTCCACCGGGTAACATATTGCTTAAGATTAAATTAAGCGCGGGGTAGCATTTGAAACACATGGAAACATGGCATCAACAGCCTGGTAAGGAGAGGGAGCCAGGACACTCCACCTGGTACATATTGTTTAAGATTATATTAAAGCTCCAACATTTGAAACACATGGTGGCATCAACAGCCCCGTAAGGAGAGAGAACACGCGGAGTGGTATTTGAAACGCAGGATAAACGTGGCATCAACCACAATGTTATGGTTTACATTCCACTAATCACATTTGCCAAGTTATTTCAAAATGTAAAAAGACATTTGCCAGGTTATTTTAAAATGTAAAAAGTAATTAAGATGTAAATGTTAAAACTTGAGTAATCTTGGTTGTATTTGTATAAATATATTTAGTGGTAATTAAAAATCTGGTTTAGTAATTTTTTAATCCTAAAAAGTAAATGTGAAAAAGTAAACTAATTGAACTGCTGCATTAATTTGAGAGTATAAAACTAAAAATATATCAACATCTTCAATTTTTGACCATAATATTGAGATTTGTAATTAAAAACTTGATTAAACCATCCAATATATATACGCAATTACTTGCTTCCAATGTTAGCAAAAGCAATAACACACTAAGGAAATCATAGTGTATAATACATACAAGACAAAAAAGCCATAGCCATCTGCTTGATTATATAGTATCACAAACTGTAGGTACTAAGGACAACGTGTTCCTTCCGGTGTCATCAATTATATGGTAATTTTTCAGTTGGAAATTACCAAATATGGACATCCCATTACTGGGTAACATTGCAAGGCAGATTACACCACTGCTATCAACGTATATGTAGCTCTCTTTAAGCAAATTGTAATTTGCTCCCTTGAAGTGGAAATTTATAGTGGGAAAGTTTGGACTTGAAGAGACAGATTGTTTTGCATAGCAGAGGTCGAGTCCGATGCAAGACCCAATGGCCATTTTCTTTACAAGATCATAACCATCCGGTTCCAGATATGTGACAATCGTTCCAAAGTCTATGATTTAAGATCAAAAGTACGAACATGGATATTCAATAATTTACCATAAACGTTGATTCCTCTAGCTAAATATAATAGAAAGTTGGCTGCCAGCTGCTTAGAAGAATAGGAGTCGAACTAACAGTCTTGGCATTCAAGCTAGCAATCTGACCTAGAAACAAAGGGTTGGATTTGGAAGGAGATCATTAACAGAGACGAGGCAGTAAGAAAACTTATTACCCACTAACGGGCCAAGTTGTGAGATGAAAGATAGAGGACCTCGTCCGAAGCCTACTGATCCACCTCCTTGGTTGAAGCCATTTCCTTCATTGTCATGGCCGCAACCAAACGCAACATGGGGAAGTGACTCAGAAGAAAGGGTAAAGGTATAGTATGAAAGGATTCCCTCCGCGGAGGAGTACTCACCATAAGTATACAAGTATTCACACTTTGTACTAGTGCAGGAAAAGGTTAGAAGAGCCTGGCACATAGAGCTTTTGCATGTGACCATACCGTGAGTGGAGGACTGGGAATGATAAAATATTGGAGTTCACTGCTTAAAGAAATTAGTCCAGGGCTGGTAGTGCGTCCATGTCAGGTCACTACAGGTATCCAGAACTGTAGAGTAGGATAAAGTTGGTGTACTAATCTCCACATCTTCATGAGAAATATGAGAAATTTTCCATTTCCCGCACTTACCGGAGAAACAATATTTTTCATTTTGAAATCAACTGATTTATCAGTCTAGACATCTGTAATTTTTCAAGTCTGTCATTATTGAGTTCAGCTGCTCGCTTCAAGCGCTCAGTGGATGTAGTATTGCATGGAGAAAACGGAGACAACA
The DNA here is from genome assembly GCA_032191745.1 of Picea mariana. Lineage (NCBI taxonomy): Eukaryota > Viridiplantae > Streptophyta > Pinopsida > Pinales > Pinaceae > Picea > Picea mariana. The sequence continues at coordinate 9,303 of JASDQU010305789.1, read as the reverse complement.
GTGAATCTCTATGCACAAGATCTACCAGTAATGGGTACCTCAGACAGACCATGTTCATGCACTGAAAACGAGGTTACATGCATGCATTTCATCAAACGAAATATAGAAAGCAATAACATAGGAATAACCATGGTTTTGCAAAACTTGTTCATCAATTTGAATAAGAAATTATGTCTTTCTTACTTATGTATCCATACAAAATTTAGAGAAATTGCACATAGAAAATAAGGTTCTGTTCTAACATGATGAACCAATATATGGTTGATATACCCGATAGGCTGAAGAAGCTGCACCGAACATGAAATCTAGGGCGAAGGCGTTCCTGTCCAGCTTAGATATCGTCACTTGAATACCCAATAAAGAGTAGAAAAGTAATACCTGCATCAGTATAGACACCTCCGTGTCTGCTAAAATGAAGAAATCTTCAAGTGTTGAATGAAGAAACCGATTACTGAAAATCTCCCTTCAAAATAAAGACTTTGGAACCAGAACCGGTGGGTTCAGCAGTCTGTGTTTCCTCCTGGACTTTTGTAGATTCAGCATCATCCGCATCACCATCAATCTCATTTGCGAACTTGAACTAATTGTTAGTCTTCACAAGAACACCTTTTTCTGCTATATCCTTCAACTTTTTGTACAAATTTGTATCAAAATCTCATGGAAGAGTTTTCATATACTTCTGTGTGATGGTCTTTGTTATTCCATGCCAAGTGGTGAAGCACAGTGCATGGATTACATCGACATTAGATTGTTAGATTTGTAGTGAGGCGGTGAGGACTTAATAGACTTGTAGTGTCAGAGCTATGACGATGCAGAATCTAGATCAGTGTGCAAGCTTGCACTTTCCGCGAAAACTATTTCTTGAAAACCTTGCATGCAAATCGTTATGGAACAAACATCACGTTAAGAAATGCATCCATCCTGGGTTCGAATTTCAAATTTATCTTATCCGTCAACTGAAATTTTGATGATGGTTATTTGTTTTTAATGTTCGTTATTTTAGTTTTACTCCAAATTCATGAGTATCAAATTGTCTATTAGTGAATGGATATTCAATTAGCTATTAACACTTTATGTGACTAAGGTTTATGGACTAATTAAATTTCAAGGATTGGGAGTCTGAAACTAATTAAATTTTGTTTATTGTTATATTTAATCCTCCAACAAACCTTTATCCAATCCCTGGTCTAAGTAGGTGACACACTATAGTAAACTAATCACCTAGAAATTATAACTAGTTGAGATTTTTTATAAAAAGTTAGTAAAGTAAAAGCCAAAGACCATAGCAATTGTAAAGAAAAAATATGAAAATATAATATAAATAGATTTATGATTAAGAAAAAATATTAAAATATAATAAAAATAGATTTATGATTGTGTGTAGTATAAAACCTACAATAACAGAAATTATAGAGATTCCAGGCAACTATGAAGTCATTAATGTCCGTCAACTTTATAAAATCTTTTATGTGTTATAATATAACACACATACTATGGGTGTTATAATATAACACTATGTGTTATAATATAACACACATACTATGGGTGTTATATTATAGATATTTCAATATTAGTTTCAAATATTATTTTGTATTAATTCATAGTTAATATTTGCTAATGCATCAAAGTCATTGGTTACTAGGTATTATTTACTTAATTTATTTAAAGTTTTGGCAGGTTTTCAGGATGTGGGGTTTTAAATTTTTGGCCAATTCAGAATCAGAATTTTGGTCAATTTTTAGAGCATTTGGATTGGTTTAAAATGAGACCAAACCCATGAAATAAGGTTTTGAAATGCATGGAACTTTGATCCATGCAAAACTCATGCTACTCTTGAAAATCTGGCCTGATTCAAACTCAATTTTTTATCTGAAAAACAAGTCTGTTTGCTCGAGTTAACTTACTCCCTTCTTGAATAGGTTTGTCATCCTTTTCTAATTGTACTTGTACTAAACATTATTGTTTTCTCAACTATTTTAATATTGTTTTTCATTCAAAGGAATAACTAATGACCATGTGTAAAATCCGCTTACATGATAATGCAATTATACTCAAATCCAGTGCTAAATTTCGAATGACCGTGACATACTACAAGATGCAAGATTTGATAATCCATCATGTTCTTGTTGATATTAATATTAGATGAGAGAACTTATTTGCAGTTGGTAGCAAGAAATTCAAGACCGTTGTCTATTGGAAAAATTGAAATGAGTGACAAGATATTTATATTACAAATATCAATATATTAATATTTCTGCACCAAACCAAGCTTAGACGTCTTAGCATTTTGGGACCACTTGTTAGAGTAATAGTAACCAAGCTTAAATCATTTACTGTTATATAACTGAGATCCAAAATTTAGAGATTAGTACAGACATTGATTACAAAGAACCAATATGAAGTTTGTATTGAGAACCCATAGAGATTGATTCTTTCAAGCTTCTTGTTGGAATGCATTAGAGAACTTCAATTGCATCTTGCTAAAATTGAACATAGTCAAACATTTCCCATATCAAGCGCCGGGGATGTTGGAGCCTTGCATTACATTATATGCAGTGCAAAGCTGACTTGGCCAATGTCTTAGCTACCAAGCAGAATTTCAAAGGTTTCTAGAATTTTGTATAGTCATGAGGAGAGTGGCATCATTTAAAGGAGAGGACCAATTAGTATACACAAATTTTAGGTTTTGTTTGTAGCAACAATTATGGTGTTGTTTAAATGTTATATCAAATGATTTTTTTTTTTAATTTGGAGATATAAATTTTTTTTTTTTTTATTTAAAATTTATTTTTCACTCGAAAATGAATTTAGCAGATTGAAAAATCTCTAAAACACTTGAATTATACAAAAATAACTACTCAAATTTGCAAATCTAACAATTTCTTACCAAAATAATTGAATAATTGATAATGAATGATGAAAACAAACTTATTATCTATAAAATAAAAGTATGAATACACAATGTAATTAATGAAAGTTTGATAACTTTGGCAACTACGTCAGTTCTCATGTTGGAACTTCAAATACAATATTTACAGATGGAGTGGTAGAGAGACCTGAGGGGAAGGTAATGTCGATGGAATAAGGGCATCGCCGCCGGCAAAATTGAATGAGAATTTCAGAAGAAGTGTTGCACAATTCTCCCGATGTTTGACAAACCAAATAGAGTGAGTCCAAAGAAATCCGTTAAACTCGATTCTTGGATATTCTTGGGTCGATTGGCCCATAGAGATTTCGAGCAAAAGGCGCAAGAATGTCCACGTCGCTCCACCGGGCTGTCATGCCTCTAAATTACTCATAAAGCCGCTCGTGGAGGTTATATGACCTCGGCCTTCTACATCCATATCCAAACCTGTTGTCAATTAAAGCGTCTGGAAAGCTTTGGGCTTTCGTTTTTGCACAAACTGAACATGCCTTTCAAGATACAACACTGATTGTATATTTCAGTCCATCTGTAAAGTTCGCTCAGTTTTTAATGTTATCATCAACTTGAAAATATTACGAAATTGCTGTCTGGTTTTCATACGTTGCTCAAGACACGACACAGTGTTTCAGTTGACCTAACAAAAACTAAATTTAGGACCGCCCCATACTGTCCACGTTAAACACGTGCGGCGATGTCACGCTTTTAACAATCTTAAATCGTATTTTAGTCAGGCAGTGGCTCAAGACTCAACAACAACTACTACGACGACTCCTACTCAGTTCAGTGACAGAAGAATCACGTCTCACAGGTTCGTCTGGTTTCAATATAACAGTAATCTACAATAGCACAATAATGCCGAGTCACAATAACGCAAAAATGCCATAAATAACACGGGCACGCATTCTAAAACAGTTAGAGAATGAACACCACACACTCCAAATCAAAAGCGTTAAAAAGCATAAATGGAAAGGTTTTGCATAATTACAGGTACACTCAGAGAAAAACAGGATTACTTGTGCTTTTATTTGTTGTTACTATCTTAATCTATGCTAAGTCATACAACAAGATATCTCTCAAACCAGATCTAGTTGCCCTTAATATAAAAATAGAAACAAATTGAGTTTCCTACTAAGAAAAATGATTTTATTTCCGTTATATGAATGATTTAGGATCATAAAATCATTTAAATGATTTAGGGTTTTAAAATGTATAATATACACTACCATGCATATAAAATAAAATAAAACCTAATAACTATTTCTTTGTTTGTGTTTCTAGAAATATTGGAAATAGTAATTACAATTAGGTGAGATCTTGAGGTTTTAGGTCAATCTGTCAGTAGTCGAATTGTCAGTCAATCACTCTGACAGACTCCAAGTGCAAAGTCACACATTTACTCAAAAGCTATAAATGGAGTTGATCTCTATCTTCTTGGGTTTAATTAAGTGGTTGAAGAGTCAGTCATATTAATGGTACTCTTTAATGTTGAGTCGCTATTAGTTTATGTAGGAAGTCAAAGTCGGAGTCTATATAAGTCTGAGTCATTCAGTTAATAGATGATGTTGAAGAGAAGAAATTGATGCAGAGCAGAAAAGAGAGGTAGAGAGAATAACTGAGAACCAACAACAGCTGAGGAATGTAAGAAATATGAGCACAGGGTCTGTGTCAGTGAATTCACTAGAAGAATTCATTAGAGTGGAAGCTTATCCCTGCCATTGTATTTTGTATTCGTGCACTGCGCCAAATTTCATTAATATCAAGCATTTGTGTATTGACAAGTTTTTGTCTTATTCCTGAATTTATGTGCTAAGTAATGCACTATGTTATTTTTCATTCATAAATTATTTCATTAAGTGTGTGTATTCACAGTGTGCAACAAACTGAGCAGTTTGTTCACTGCGCAGTGGTCTTTAGAACTCTCTCGCGTAGCATGTTTGGTGCATAGTATTTGAAACTTCGTCGCACATAGTAGATTGCACACACCCCTTGATCCAAAATCTGGTATCAGAGCAGGTTGATCAAGAGTAGGTTCTATCATAACAAGTTTAAGAGCATAAACTCTGTTGAAAAGTGAAATATGGCTTCTACCTCAAATCTGCAACCTCCCACCTTTACAGGAAATAATTATGAGATGTGGTTCTTGACCATGAAGGTGTTGTCTCGAGATCAATATGTATGGGAGATAATCGATAATGGCTATGTGGAACCAATAGATCAAACAACATATAATGCCCTCACACAAGCTGAGAAAGATGTCTTGAAAGATCAAAGAAAGAAGGATGGAAATGTATTTTTTTACATACATCAAGCCATGCATGAGATTATACTTCTAAGAGTTGCATCAACAAAGCAAGCCCAAGAAGCATAACACATATTACAAACCTCTTATCAGGGTATGGACAAAGTAAAGACTACAAAACTGCAAATTCTTAGAAGAGATTTTGAAACTCTGTCAATGAAAGATCTAGATACAATAGATTCATTTTATACCCATGTCATTGAAATGATAAATCATATTAAGTCCCATGGTGAAACCATAGAAGACACAAATGTTGTTGAGAAGGTACTTATGAGTCTTCCTCCTAAGTTTGACACCCTTGTTGTGACTCTAGAAGAGAGAAAAGACTTGAGTCAGTTCAACCTAGATGAACTGCAAGATTCCCTCTTTAATCATGAACACAGATTGAACATGCCAAGTATGTCATTGGAGAATGCATTTTCCATGCAGTCATCTATAAGTCATGGAAGAGAAGGGGGAGAGAAAACTCTAAAGTAGAGGAAGAAGTTCAGTCAAAGATGGATGCAGTAGCAGTCTTAGAAATACTGGTGGAAGAGGTCAAAACCCAAGTACCAGTCAACCAAGTTGTTATAGAACTGACAAGTCAAAGATTCAATGTCATTATTGTAAAAGGTATGGACATTATGCATATGACTGCAGGAAGAGACAGTATAATCAGAACAAGAAAAGTCAAGATCAGTCAAACAATGCAAATAACCAAACTCTCCCTATGTTTATAGCGCGCATTGTAGAAATGCCTAGCGCTGTAGAAATGCCTAGTATAGTGTCACCAATTGAATGCAATGTTGCTCAAGAAAGTCCATGTGACATATGGTATTTAGATTCACGTTACAATAACCATATGATAGGGAACATAGAATTGTTTTCTAGTTTGGATGAGACAGTCCAAACCAAGGTTACACTTGGAATAGATATCCAAGTCATTGTCTTAGGTAAAGGCAGTATAAACATTTTAACAAAGAACGAAAAACAGAGAGTTATGTCTGATGTGTATTATGTTTCTGGTCTGAAGCATAATCTAATGAGCACGGGACAACTGTTGCAAAAATGATACAAAATCTACATGGAAGATAACCACTGTGTGATTATGGATAAATGCCCAAGAAATTTACTTATTGCAAAAATCTAGATGACAAGTAACACAATGTTCCCATTGACATTGAAGCCAACCAAGAACAAGAATACAATGCTAGTTGTTGAGAAAGAAAAAAGTGTGCAGTTAGAAACTGCATTTACAACAGAAAGTGTGTGCAGTACTAATGAAGAAAATAGTGCGCGCAATATCAAGAAAGGGGAAATGGAACAGAGATGAAGGCAATATTCAAATCTGAAATACATGATGATTACTAGTTATGGCATTTCAAATTTGGACATTTCAATTTTGGAGGTTTGAAGCTCCTACACACAAAGGATATGGTAAAATGTTTGTCATTGATTGAAAAACTAGAAAGGATATGTGAAGGATACATATTTGGCAAGCAACACAGAGAATCATTTCTAGTTGGAAAGTCTTACAGAGCAAAAGCTCCACTGGAAATTGTACATTCAGACATTTGTGTACCAATGCAAACAACATCCATAGGAGGCAATACTTATTTTTTAACATTCATTGATGATTTCTCAAGAAAGACATGGATTTATTTCCTAAAGCATAAATCTGACGCATTGGGTTGTTTTCAGCAGTTTAAATCACTTGTGGAAAAACAGAGTGGTTACTACATCAAGTGTCTAAGAACAGATAGAGGAGGAGAATACATGTCAATAGAATTTCATAATTTTTGTAAAGTTCATGGCATCTACAAGCATATTACCACGCGATATACACCACAAGAAAATGGTGTCGCAAAGAGAAAGAACATAACCATCATGGAAATGGCACATAGTATGTTGAAAGCCAAACATTTTTCAAATGAGTATTGGGATGGGGCAGTAGCAACTGCAGTATACATCTTTAACAGATGTTTGAAAAAGAGTGTGAAGAATAGAGTTCCTTAGGAAGCCTGGATAGGTTCAAAGAATAATGTGGTGCACTTAAATTTTTTTGGTTGCGTCGCATACACACATGTACCAGATGAACTGAGAAGGAAGTTAGACAACAAATGACATAAATGTATATTTGTTGGGTATTCTAAAGAAACAAAATGATACAAGTTGCATGACCCTGTCGCAAGAAAAGTCATAATCAATCGCGATGTTCAGTTCGTGGAGAATGAAGCATGGGATGGAAGTATAACAAAGATAGTAAAAATTATTGATGTGATGGAGTGTGATTATACAGAAGATGAAGTGGTTCAAAGACCATGCACAAGTCAGTGCACAATCCCTTCAACCCCTGGCACTGCAACACAAATTACCGTGCAGAGTACTCCAATAAGAACAAGTGTGTAATCTACACCTAGAGTGTAGCAAACACCAACAAATAGTCTGAGTAGTTCTACATCTCCAGATCCAACTTTAGCAAGTTTGTTACCAATAAAGACAATAAGTCTGCGCGACATCTATAATGAGGACACACTAAATTCATTTTTAGTTTTTTCTCTGTTTTCACAAAGAGATGATCCATTAACCTTTTAAGAAGTAGTCAAAGATGATGTATGGGCACAAGCCATGGATGAAGAAATCAGATGCATATATAAAAATAAAATATGGAATTTGATTGATCTACCTAAAGAAAAGGATGTTATAAGTGTCAAGTGAATTTATAAATCCAAGCAAGATGCAAAAGGAAATGTACAAAAGTACAAGTTAATGTTAGTTGCAAGTGGCTTTACACATCAACCTGGAATTGATTTCAATGAAACATTTGCACTAGTTGTGCGCACGGACACAGTCTAAATAGTGTTATCCCTTGTCGTGCAGTACAAATGGCCAATTTATTAGATGGATGTAAAGTCAACATTTCTGAATGGAAACTGTTGAGTACATTTTTATGCTTCCTTTTTGCTCCATAAACCACATTTTTGCCTCTATATCCATCCATTTTGCCTTCATTTCATTCCATATTTCTCATGAAACAACTTATGTAAGGTATATTTATCATTCCTTAGCTTAAGAATTGAGTTTTCTAAATTTTGGCATTAAAATTGAAAATTTATCAGAAATTACAGGATTTGACCAAATCCCGTAAAAGCTTCGTGGTTCGTGTACTTGCAAGACACCTGGGAAAAATATAAGACTTGGTTCGTATTCCCTGATGTACAAGGATGGATAATGAGCTATCAGCTTCGAGATTTGAGCCTTCCATATGTCCAGTCAACCCTGGTCAAACAGGGCCACTTCAGCAGAAAGCACCATGTTTTAGCCTTAAAAAATGGATAGTTTTGGATTTTCGTGGGATTTGACCATATATTGTGGATCTGAAGGAGGCATTCGACCCTCCTAGGATATATTATGGATCTAATCATGATATTTAGGAGACTTATTAGCATTTTCAGTTTTTGAACTCTTGTATAAATACTCTTAAGCACAAACTAGTATAACACTCTTGATGTGAATGAAGAAACTTTGGAATTTGCACTCTTGAAGATCAGCTCTGTGTTTTGTTCTTGTTAATTCTTATGATATGATGATTTGAATGCTGCTGGAGCTCTTTCTTAGCTGAGAAGTAACACCCTGTTTCCCCCAGCTTGTAAATATAACTGGACTGGCCAAGAACTATGGCGAACTCATAAATGTGAATATGTGATGTAAACAAACCTTGAGGAAAAGGTCAATGAATGTGAATAACATTTTGAATTTATTGCAAGACTGTTGAGAGGGGATGTGTAGAAAAAGAGACCACGATGGCAGTGGAAGGCACCTGAAAAGGTGGCGTTAACTTCCACCAAGAATTAATTACTGTATTTGGACTCCACTGGCCTGGAGAACCAAAAGCGGCTCACTGGCCCCGAATTAAATGTCCCACAGGCTAGTAGTTTGATGGCTTAATGAGGGATGGGGAGGTGAACCGCCTATCCGTAGAGCCATCATGACTGACCAGCGCGAGGATAATCACGCCACACGCAACCTCGCAAGAGGATAAGGCATGGGATAGAAACGATTGGGGCAGATGCGAGGGGAGAACTCTGGCGATATGCAG